>BQNB010132258.1:3684-18656 GCA_026074375.1 Tanacetum coccineum | reverse complement strand
GCGGCTAGGATCGAGGCTTTGAAAGAGAATGCCCGGGCTACGTATTTTAACTTTTAAATTGTTGTCGTATTTTATTTATGTTTATTGTTTTTTTCTATTTAAGTTTATGTTTTTTTTAAATTAATGAAATTTAAGTTTTAAGTTTATAAGTTTTTTTTATAAAAATGAAAAAAAAAATAGAAAAGTACTCTATAACACTAAAAAATGTGGTGTTAACCAATGAGCCACTTTTTGATGTTATGAGAGTTTTTGGTGTTGTGGAGAAAAAATACACTTTTTGGCCCACGGCTCAAGCTATGGCACCAACCATACCCCGTGCTCTTAAATAAGCGCTAATTAGTTAGCTCAACAGACAACTTGTATAAGAGACCTTAACATTTTTTTCAGACAAACACACAAACATGATTAAAAGTCACATTGTTTTCTTACAATAAAACAAACATGAATTGTACACCACAAAACAATGATTTGTACCATTAAAAGCTTGGCTTGTGTTATACGTACCCCCTGGAACACCATTTGTACCCTCCTGTTTTTCTGGGTTTTTTTCGTCTTTTTTTTTAATTTTGCTTATATTATAAAACTGTGAAACTGAAAGCGCGGAATAAAAATTATAAAGTTTAACGAGTCAAAAGTATGAAACTATCAAAAAATACGGAACATAACTGATATAAAACTGCGTTGTACTATAAAAGAAGGGTACAAAAAGAATCTTTTGTACCTTTTTGGTACTATTCGGTGGGTCAGGAGGTACCAATAGTAGCACCCTAAAAGCTTTTGATTGTACAGCTCTACCCACTGTTTCTTTTGTCTTTTCTTTTGACAGGATGACACATTTGTATATTTAAAAGGTGTTGCACAACATTTTTTTGTAAGTTTACAAAACACTTTTAAATTGATTTATACACCATTTAAATTGATTTATACAACGTTGTTGAAATATCACATCAGCAGTAGATGAATAGAAACAAATTTTGCGACGTGCCGATCGATTTTGGTGGTTTACGAGAAGAAATACATAAGAACTGGGACTGTGCTAATTGTTGGGCAACCAGGTATTGTTTTGAAAAGGCTGGTGTTTTGCCATTACCCCTCAAAAATGTTTTTGGCATTATGGGTGAGCGTTGCTCCATCAACGTTGTGATTAGTGTGTGTTTGGGTGTATTTTATAAGTGATCCAGTTTTCAGTGTTACGACTGTGGTAAAATGTGGTTTGGTGTTATTCTGATGGGGCAACACCTTTTCATTACACTGATAACGTGTGCTCTAAGGCCTCAATGATTGTCCAGATTCAGCCAGCATTACATTTCCTTTATGCTGTAAGTTAGCTCGGTATAGCTAGGTTCTAGCTGTCTGCTCGATATTGCTTCTAGTTATCTGCGTACTAGTACTATACATAAAAAATGCAATTTCACAACGAGTTGATGCTTGCTTATCTTAACTATCTCTGACCAAAAGAGCTTTGACTCAGTTGGTACCCACCTCCGAAAAACCTATGGGCTCACCGGAGAGATTTTGTGGATAAAAGGTCAAGGGTTCGAGTCTCGCCTACTCTAGTTGGTGCCCCACTGGCCACGAGAGTTGTCAGAGCTATACTTTGTGAGTGGACAATGACTGGTGCCAAAAGGCATTGGGGTCAGGGTGTTCCCGCCAATTCACATCTTTTGTGGATCTTAACTATCTCTGGAGTAATATCTATGGTGTATCTTCAAAGTACGTATATTATGTTTCTTATTTTTAACAATTAACAAAAGTAGTGGTATGTGTACAAATATGTACCAACACAAGTTGGACATGTAGTGCTTAATTAAGTGGCCAACCAGGCAACAAATTAGCAAGATGTGGTCCAAAACACTTTCTTGCAATTGAGACAATTCAATGCACATGAACATATACATTATATAGTTAAAGGTAAAACCAAGTTACATTATATTTTACATGGAAATTAACTATTAGAAAAAGAAGTAACATCAACTGCTAAATTGAGATCACTGTCTTTATAAACAAGCTCTTTGAGAAGCTCTCTAAACTGTAGAAATGGACTCGATATCTCTGTGATAAACATTGAAGCCACCATGTCTGATTACTACACATTTTATAAATAAATAAAACCCAAACTCTTACGGAGTATTATAAAATGAAGTTGTATTCCGTATCAGATATGATTGCATAAAATAAATTGAAAGGGTACCTGTCACAAGCAAGGCCTGCTCCAAATTTTATTTTTTTGAACTCTATATACAATATAATTAAATGTCGATCCAAATTTTTTCGGACCCGCTCTACATATTCATCTATCGTAATCAACACAAACTATTCTCTACATATTACATCATTGATTAAATAAGTTAGAGTTACTCCCAAAGCTCTTATCTGTAACTTAAAATTCAAGAAAACATTACTATAAATTCAAGATTTCAGCAAATGTAATGAACTTGGAGCAACATATATATGCTATTTCTTGCGAACCTGCAGTAGAGGGGAGAAATTTGATGCCAAGGGACAAACTGGGCATTTCCAGTCTTGTACAAACATACTAGACAAGAAAACCCCAAACATATCATGTATCGTCGAAACAATATGATTACAAGATTGCACTTGTCCATGATATCACACGAGACACAACTAATTAATAAACTTTGTCATAGCTATTGTCCATAACTAAATAATCCAATAAAATCACTACAACATTTACCTCTATCCCCGGGGACAAAATTCCCCTATCCCCGGCGACATGTCTATGGGGATACTGGGGAAAACATGCCGGGGAAAGCTCGAAGGGGATTTCTTCCCCGGCAATTTGCCCCGGCGACAAAGACGGGCCCACACAGTTTCAGTCAACCAAAATATGTGCCACGTTAGATGGTTTCCCCGGCGACATGTCGCCGGGGATAGTGTCGTAATTAACAAAGAGATTAAGAAAATGCAGTTTTCGTTAATTAGTTGATAGTTATCCCAGCGACATGTCGCCGGGGAAACTCTCCTATATTTTTTACTAGTCAACGTGGCCACGTGGCTAGTTTTTTTTCCAACTATCCCCGGCGACATGTTGCCGGGGAAACTCTCATAATTTGTTGGTTAGTCAACGTGGCAAAGAAAATGTGGTCGTTTTATTTCAAACAATCCCCGGCGACATGTCGTCGGGGATAAGCCTACAGTTTTTTTGGTGCAGCCTGTAATGCTGCCGATTTCCAGATTTTTTTTCAGAATTTTTCCCGAAAAAATCTACCAATACTCAAACCTGTAACTACCAATATATAATCTACCCAAATACATTACAACTTGTACCAAAACACGATACAATATAACGGATCAACACATTTGATATAATAAAGCTAAATACGTCCAAAATCCGAATAAACACAACATAGTCTACAAAACGAGCTTCCTAGTCACAAAACTTGCGTTATCCGCAAGATACAAGTCAATATTCACCTAGATAACATGTTCTAACCGTACGGGGAAACAAATGTTTATATAAGGGTGAAGGGTCGCCAATATATACTTCAAGAAACAAAATAGCATATACTTACCTATATATAACATGTCCTAACTATCCTCATCCTCCTCCTCCTCGCTGGTGTCCTCATCATCGCCCGGCTCATCATCCCCGCCCCCGCCACTCCCGCTGCCACTACCGACTTCATGCTGTGACTGAAGCTGCGTAAGCAGCTGGGACATCTTGTCGTCACTCCTCACTACCTTCATGATCATGTCCATCTGTTTCTTTAGCTGCTTGTTTGTTCTTTTGAGCTCATCGACATCGGCGGTGTGCGTGCATCGAGGCTCGGGCGATATGAGGACGTACATGCCCCTTCCTGCCAAAACCCTACCAACACCGGGAATGTGCCCCCGCTGCTTGCCCTGGTGAACAATGGCCATGATCTGATCATCGGTATAGGTGCCTAGACCCTGTAGCCTCAACATCTCCTCCTATGTAGTGACAAAAACACAAGATAGTTAATATATTAGTCGGGTTAATACATTATTTCTTGACAAATCATTAAAGTGCGTGTTTTGAAACAATACTTACATATAGAAGTCGCTCCTCATCCCGCAAGAATACGCCGTCAACGGTATGTGTATCAAAGTAGGCCTGGATCAGGGACGGGTACTCTCGAGTGGCGGAGCTCTACATCTGTACATACACACGTATATATGATGAAACAAATTAAAAACGACAAATCACAACACACAAAAGCGTATAATGATCTATATATATGTAAAATAATTATTATGTTTATTACCTGCCTATCTCGGAGGACAACAAGTGACCGGGATCCCTGTCGGCATATGACCGTGCTCTTTGCCCGGTTTCGAGCATTTTGAGCACACCGGGCAACGTTCTTGGGATCAGACCAAAAGGCAATCTGCGCATCCCAATCTTTCACTGAGATGTTTGCGGGACGTCAGGATCTGATGCCTTCCACGTCGTAAGTCCCGTCGTCGGGGTTAGCAACCTAATGCTCTGCCTTCAACGACGACTTGTTGTCGGTGTAGATCTTGGCCAAATGCTGCTCGATGCCCTTCTTGATTTTTGGCCAAAGGTCGGATTGCATGTGGGGCGTCAAGTCAAACTGGGTCTGCAATCATATATAACAAAGACAGACTTAGATTAGAGATATAATTTATATATTTATCTAAATTCGTTTATTTATTTATATGATATAAATAAATAAACGAATTTAGATAAATATACACATTAAATAAATGTAACACGATAATAAAATAAACATAAAAGGATAATGAAATAACTGACCCCAATCTTTCCCAGGACCCCCGCCTTCCGCTCCTCCGGGATGTTGTGCCAAGAACGGAAGTGCATCGGGAACTCCCGGACGATCTCCCCGAGGAGGTTAGCCCAATGAGCCTCGTAGTCATCGAGAGGCATCAGCGTGCCTCTATCGTTCCACTCAAACCGGATTGCCTGCGGGCCACATTAATCCGTGATCTTCCTTAACCCGAGGTTCCTGGTTTCCTTGCGGGTATTCAGCCTGCCGGCTTTCCTGCCTCCTAGGTTGGGTTTTCGGGTGCCCTTGTCTATAAAATCAAGTGAGTGATAACGTCATAAAAATTCAAGGCAAGCAAATTCAATGTATCGAGTTTATGCTTATATTACAATAATCCAGAAATTCTTACCTCGGCAACCGCCGCCTATCTGATGTGGAGGGGGACGATCATCCCCGCCACCATCACCGCCATGACCCCTTGCTACATCTGCTGACATCTGTACAAGTACAATTAGAATAACATATAGAAATTCATGAACAAAATAATAAAAGCATGCACACATCCAAATACATACACATCCAAATAAATATACACATTTAAACAATCCACAACAATTTCATTCATTCATTCAAATAAGTGTCTTTTACAAGTTACAACTCAAGATCAATCTTCTTCTTCACTAGAATAAACAACACTTACATCATCATCATCATCAACATTGACGAGGTCTTCATCATCAGAATATGCTAAATCATAAGGAAGGGCGTCTTTATCATCAATAATATCATCGTCTTCGTCAACATCAATGATATCTGGTGGTGCGTCAACATCCATTGATTGACCATCTATATGCAAGGTCACAAAATCCAAGTCATTCAAACTAGTAGAAAGTGCGAGATCAGATGAGTTGTCGAAATGTATAACTTCATAATCGTCCTCTGCCACGACGACACCCTCGTTCAAAAACTTTTTATGATTCATATCTTCGACGACCATCCAGTTGGGTGGTCGTCTGGCCATATCTTCAAGGTAGAAGACTTGTTTGACTTGTGTTGCGATAATGTATTGATCATTTTTAAACGACTCACCATTTGCCCAGATTTGTGTCATGTTGTTTCTAATGAAAAAATGTTTGACTTTACGTCCTTCGTTGCTAGTGTCGAACCACTTAACTCGGAACAACACAACTTTGAATGACATATACGAAAACTCGAGGATTTATTCAAGCTGACCATAATACATTTCTCCGTCCTTGTCACCAGCGAGTAAATGTCGTTGTTTTGAGTTGTGCGACGTTCATCGTGGTTGTGCACGACAAACCTCACACCGTTAACCATGCAAGAGTTGACTGAGATTGGAGGTGGTGTTGGTCCACAAGCCAAAGCGAATAAATCGCTGCTTGCGCTAACACCTAGGTCTTTGTCTATGTGACGTTGACAGATCTATGAAGAAGATAGGATTAGATAGAGAACACAAAATATGATATCGTTATTTTTACAGTTAAATACACACAATAAGTCTAAGTTTACCTGCGACCCAAACCAGCCGGGAAATTCTTCTTTCATGTCTTGGTTAGGAAATTCAATGAAAAATGTTCATGGTATTAGAATAAGTCGTCAAAAAGATAGGTTAAGAAAAATAAGTTTCAAAGTAAAAACGCGTACCTCTTGAACTAGGCCTGGTACGTGTCGATTTCAGGACTGTTGTGAAGTACATACCATATCACTTTCTTCAAATCTTGGTGATCAAACCGAATAACCGACCGTAAACCAATCGATTTACATACTGATCGGAACACCTGAAAATGACACGTTGGGGGAGGGCAATCCACATAAAGGTCGGGACGATTAAATTTCATGGTAACATCCCAAAAATAATGAGAACTGAAAGTCAATGCTTCTTCTGCAACATAACCCTCCGCAATCGAACCTTTCGGCTTAGATTTATTTCGTACATAAGTTTTTAGCTTCTTCATGTATCTTTCAAATGGATACATCCACCGGGGGCGAATAGGCCCGCCTTCAAGAGCCTCTAGAGGTAAATGGATAACCAAGTGAATCATAATATCAAAGAAAGCAGGAGGATATATGAGCTCGAGATTGCACAGAATATCGACCACCTTGCTCTGAGCTTTCAACATGTCATCCTCCATCAAAGTTTGAGATCAGATTTGCTTAAAGAATAAACATAGCTCGATTATTGGTTTTGCAACGTCTGCGGGCAAGTATTGTTGAAGTTCGTAAGGAAGTAAACGTTGCATCATTATATGACAGTCATGAGACTTCAGGCTCGTTATATTAGTATCATTATCGGTCACTTTGTTCTTGAAGTTGAATCCGAACCCATCTGGTAGTTTAACTCCTTTGATGAACTGACAAAACTTTTTTCTCTTCTCTGCTGTGAAAGAATACGCAGCATAAGGCTTCGAGCACTTCCTGTTTTTGTTTTGGCCGAGCCACAAGCCACTTTGAATGCCCAGCCTTTTCAAGTCTTGTCTAGCCTTGGTGGTGTCTTTAGATTTGTCATTCATTAACAAAGTGTTCAAGATACTCTCCAACACATTTTTTTCGATATGCATGATATCAAAATTGTGTTTTAGTATAAGAAAAGACCAATACTCAAGCTCATAAAAAATAGATCGTTTAGTCCAGTTCAGCTTGACAAGAACATTGCGTTTTATCTTCACACCCCCATACCTCGGATGTTTACCCTTCACACGCGTGGGCAATCTAGCAAGTTGAGCCATGATTTGATCCCGGTTAAATTTTCTAGGAGGATCTCCGTCTTCGGTTTTACCATTGAAATCAAGTGACCTCCTCCATTTATAGGGCTTCTTTAAGAATCTTCTATGGCCAACATAAGTTATTTTACCTAACACATGCATAGATGGAGTGTCTTCATTACATGTAGGGCATGCCTTGTAACCTTGCCTACTCCACCCAGACAAACTACTTCGAGCAGGAAAATCATTGATGGTCCATAAAACCATCACTCTCATATTGAACTTCTGGCCTGTAGCAGCGTCTATAGTCTCGACACCTTTCAGTTCCCATAAATCTTTAAGGTCATCAATCAAAGGCCTCAAGTAAACATCAATGTCCTTGCCCGGGGATTTATGTAACACCCCCAAATTCTGGTATGCAGCGGAATGGTAACAATGGGGTGCTACGTCAAAGTACAACAATCAAGATATAAGAAACGACCTCAAAAGAGACGTTTAAATAAAGTTTCATTCGATGCATTATAAAATATCAGAGTTTTCAGTTATGGTCCCAAAATATTAAAAGAGTCATAAACATACTACATACGTTCTTTTAAACAAAAGCTTCATAATCCCAAAAGATGACATAAGTTTTTAAAAGATAAAGTTGCATCGAATTTAAGTAAACACATAATCCATCTTCATTGATATCCGTCACGGCTCCCATCCAAGCTTATACCTTAGGACCTGAAATTAAACATGCTAAAAGTCAATACAATGGTTGAGAGAATCCATAGGTTTGTTTCTAAAAGTGTGGATCACAAGATTTAAGTAATGGTAGACTATGAAACAAATTCAGTAGTCCAAAACATGTATTATTGCACTAAGCTCATGACACCGAAACCTTAACTGTCAGTGCCCCAAAATAATGTAGGGTGTCTGCCAAACAGCCTACTAATTCCTCTAAATGTTAAATGCACCATGATCAACTTGTGACCAGAAATTCCAGGTGGGGATTGTTAGTCCCGATAGATCTATCCACAACACTAGCGCTCACTATAATAGCAATTGACGGTTCATGATATTAGGGACTTAGATGGCACTGTGGTAACTTAGGCAATAATAATCAGGCAATAATCTGGATAGCATATAGTTTAGAACACTTGTGTCCGTAGTAAAACAAGCATGTAATTTCACCCCGTAGAGTTTATAAAACAAGTAGATAGAAGTGGGGCTATGAACTCACCTCAAGTGAATGTACGTAAGTCAAAGAGTGGAAATGTCACGTGAGGGTCCGAATGCAACCTAAATAATTATAGACCGAATGAGTGTATTGTATTTATACTAAATACTACATCACAAGTTATAGCGTTACATCACCACCTAGAACTTTTTGTTTAATTTAAAAAATGAATGGAGCAATATTTAAATCGCATTTGTTAAATAATAACCATGTATATGTACTCGTAAAATAAAATAGTATACTTGTCCAATCATTTATTTATTCGCCAAAAATACTTGATTTAATGTTGTTATTACTTACATAATGTTATCGTATAAGTAATTTAATCGTCTTGCAAAATAATATTTATAAAGTTAAAAACACGTATAACTATTATATAAGTGATTCTAAAATGTTTCGCAAATTTTTTATTAAAAACGAACCAACACTATTCATGTCAGGAAAAGTGTCTAGTTTACAAACTATACATCCGAAAATTATGAAAATCGGCAGGTTTATGTAAAATGTCGTTCCGAACAACTTTGTAGTTTTACACTTCGGCTCAATCGGAATCGAAGGTCCTCAAAAAAAGAGTTTCAGTAGCTGTTGAAGCATTTACGGTTTTTCAGCTTTTATAAATAATGTTCGATAACTTTGAAACATCGTATCTTACTCGTTTTAGCTCCGTTTTTAGTGATTCTTTCGAGCACGTTCTCGTAATTAAAAGTTCTACTTATTTATGATGTTTTCCAAAAATGAATGTTCCTGATGAACAGTAACTTTTTATGAAATTATTTTTATAAAAGTATTAATTATCGTAAACTTGTAATCGTCGTATCTCCTTCGTTATAAATCGGTTTTTCGAGTTTCTTACCTTTTTGGAATCGTCATGAGACGTAGTATTTTTATAAAATATAAAATTTATAGTTTATTTTCGTGTTCAAAACAGTCCCTTTTTATCTTTTATATAATTAGTTATATAATCTTGTTTTTATAACTTTCTAACTTAGTTATTATATTACAAGTCCTCTACCATGATCAATAACATTAAGTTGGGTATATTTATAGTCCTTTGGTCCATCATATTGTGTTCATAGTCCAAGAAATTGTCAAACATCTTTATTTAACTTCATAACCATTATAATCAATAAATACTCATAACTTAACAAATAATTTATATAAGTTATCCATTACTTGTAAATCCTTGATTACAACTTTTTAACATGTTTTAAACATCATTTTAGCCATGTACAAGAAAATGTCGAGTATGATTTAACATGTATATATTTCATAAACTTTACAAAATATATTTAGGTGGTGATTTAATAAAACAACAAGTATGTATAACCATAAAGGTAAAGTATTGAAAAGATGAGTTTTAGATGACCTTAAGTATGTGAGAATGATGAACACGAAACCAAAACTCCAAATAATCCAACCCAAATTGAACCCTAATGATGAGAAAACCTTAACTTGATCTTGGTATGAACCCTTGTTAAAAATATACCCAAGCTTCCAATATAAACTCTAAGAATACATGAAAACTTGTATGATTTATAAAATGAAAAGTTATGAATTGTTCTTTGTGGTTTATGTTTGCCGTAGGTATGGAAAAGAGCACAAAGAGATTTTGTGTTTAGCTTGCTAGTGAAAATGAGTGTGAAAGACTAGTGTGCATGTATTTATATTACTAGATTGGTCAAGTTTACTATTGGGATGTTGAACACTATTAGAAGGTTTTAAGGAAAAGTAGTCAAGGTTGTTCAAGTGTACTAGTACTAGGAGTCTCAAGAAGATTTTATGTGTGCTCCTTGTCCCCTTGGGCTGCCGTGAGTTAAGGAAGGGGAAGGACCATTGTTTCATTGATATTTTATGAAGAGTATTAGTAATGTTGTTGTTTAGATAGCTTAGATTAAATATGGAAGAGTATATGTAACTTATAATGAATTCTAAAACTTGTATACTTAAGTGTGGTCGGCTACATGAGATAAATAGGTAGAAGTTGTGAAATGTTGGGTATTGGATAAAATAGAGGGTATTTATTGAAGTATAGATGAGTAACGATGGTTTCGTGAATGCCTAAATTTATTTTATCGCGAAACATAAACATTTTACGTAACCAAATATATATATATATATATATAAATTATTAATTATACTCCAAATAATTTTTTTTATATATTTGACTGACGTAAACTTTATTTTGTTTGGTGCCCGCTTACGTTGAATGATAATTTTTTAGCTTACGCGATTTAACTTAACTATTAAAATTAAAAGTAAATGCGTACGAGAGAAAAAAAATGATTAGCAAAATAGATGACGTCGTAAATGACCTGAAAATACGGAATGTTACAATTTAGGGCCAGGAATCAACAACGTCAGCATAAAAGAACTCTCTTTCATACATAACCACGGAGGCAGATTGTATGTTGTCAATATCACTGGCACAATGCTGTAACTGACTAAGAGCTTGCGAACGGATTGCAAACACATCACAGCCAACTATCTGACAATTTCTTGGTTCTTTTCAAAATCCGGATACTTTGTGTCTAATCTTCCACTGCTTACCATGCAAACGGGTGTTGCCATCTCTTATCGAGCTCCGTACACTTTCCAGTAAGCATGCCAAGTCATTTCCTTTACAGTGTGACTAGACTTGTACAAGCGTTGTAGTCTACGAATGATCGAAAAGTAACGCCACACCTTCTTAGGAACTTTCTTCCCCCGGTGTGTTACTATCTTTCCATATACTCGTGTTAAGACGGCATGATACGTGCACATCTTTGTTAATCTTCACCTTCGAATTAAGAAGCAATCTGTTTTACCCAAAGATGTATGACTAGTACCCTAAACCGATCATTTTAACTATCTTCTTTAATTGGCATAGTTGATGTGGGAAGCTTGTATCCATTTACTGTGGAAAATACATTTGTGAAAAACTTAGCATTTACATTGAATATAGAAATCAGTTATTTACTTCTAACCTTAATAGGTATACTTTACCATTAAGTTAATCGTGTCACATAGGTCACAACCTGGGTACAGCATCCATTTTAAATAGTATGCACTCGCATTAAACTCTTCAAAGCTCGCTACGTATAGCTTGAGTCGGTTAGGTTACTTTTTCGTATCACCAATATCTCCTTGAGTTGTCATTTTGTTCATTTTTCAGAGGAATATAGTAAGATCTTTAAGGCTCAGCATGTCATTTCGTCCTCATTTTGAGGTGTGTTGTGGTTATGTATTACTGGCGGAGGTAGAATTCGGTTCACTGTAGTTAGTTCAATGTTTCATAACTTTGGGTCCCAACCATTATTCGGAATGTGCGTGAAACGGTTGTGAGGGAAACCCATGTATACATTTACGTCTAAAGACTTGCATGGACATTTAACATTTCCGGAACTATTTACTAAAGGCTTGCAATGCTCGACGAATTTCTTAAGACCGGTAAAAAATGTTTTTTCATGACGCCATAAAACGGTACAAACTCTTATTCAATTACCATGAACTGCGTTATTATAAATTATGATAATCAATTTGTTATTATATGCACAAGCAATAAACATACTTAATGACGGAATACGAGATATTTATGCTTACCCTAATGCAACTATGAAAGGCAATCCTAACCCACTCTTTGAATGATTCGTCTCATATATGAATGCGTATAACCGATTTACTATTTGAGAAAATTTCGGCAGCATTTCTCCTCAACTCCCCAAATATGTGTTTAAAGACATATTCGTAGGATTAAAGGAGAAAAACTGTCGAAATCATCTCAAATAGTAAACCAGTTATACGCATTCATATCCTAAATAAGACAAAACATTCAAAAAGCAGTCCCAAACAGGGGACTTTTTGAAATTAATTTTTAATAAATTAATTCCGGACGGGTTTTCTATAGGATGATTAAATTCAGACGGGGATTTTCCAAAATTAATCACTAAAATCCTAAAAACCTAAACGCATATACATTTAAATTATATTATAATGAAGAAAAAATCAATTTATATCAAATAAGCTGTTGTTAAACAGCTTATCAGAATAAGTTGTTTAAGAACAGCTTATCGGAATAAGCTATTTAAGAACAACTTATCAGAATAAGCTGTTTAAGAACAGCTTATTCTGATAATCTGCTTAACAAGAGCTTATCAACATAAGTTGTTCTTAAATAGCTTATTCTAATAAGCTATTTAAAAACAACAGATCAGAATAAGCTGTTTAAAAATAGCTTATTCTGATAAGCTATTTAACAACAGCTTATCAACATAAATTATTCTTAAACAGCTTATGCAGCCTATTCTCATCCCCAAATGAAGCTTATTCCTAAAAGGAGTGTTTGGATTTGCATTTTACACTGTCAAGGAGTGTTTGGATTTGCGTTTTACAAAGCAATCACAATAAACGTTTCCCGACGACATGTCCCCGGAGATACCAAAAGGATAAAAAAGGTTAGAACATACCTTCGGTTGTGGACTCGGCTCGTTCTCGCCCCTTGGCTCATTCTCGCCCCTTGGATCGTTGTTGGCTCGGTCTCGCCCCCTCGGTCTCGGCTACTGTTGACGGCCAAAAAAATAACAAAGTTTTATAATTAACAACTTATTATACATCAACCAAAATTAACAAAACCTTTAATAATTAACAAATTTTTAAAAAATACAACCAAACCTTGAATTACCAAAAACGAAAATCCACCACCATCAAATTTGTTTAGAGGGTTAGAAAAAGAAGATATAGAATTATCATTTAGAGGGTTAAGGAAAGAATTATGTTTAGAGGAGGAGAAGGGTTCAATTCGTGTGCGAGTGTGCGAGTGTGAGTGGCGGTGGTGAGTGGTGGTCGGTTATGTGGTGAGTGGTGAGTGGCACGGTGGTGGGTTATGTGATGGTGATGGTTAGTGGGACGATGGTGGTGGTGATGCGTTCCTTTTGAATGGTGAGTCGCCGGCGTGTTTAACTTTTGGGTATATGTTTTTTGGTCTAAGTGCTGGATAACAGATACTTTTTGGTATGTTTAAATCCCCGGCGACATTCTACGGCGTTGTCGTTTTCCAAAATGGCGAGATAATGAAATTTTTCGTGGGAAGTGTCCAAAAGTATCCCCGGCGACATGTCGCCGGGGATTGTGTTTTTCTAAATATTTTTTTATTAATTATATAATTATGTATTTTATAAATAAAATTTATATAAATAATAATTATAAACAATAATTATATATTTTATAAAATATATAATTATTATTTATAAATATTTTGTATAAAATATATAATTATTTAAATATTTATAAATATTTTTTATTAACTGCATAAGGTAAAGGGACGGTACACATTGGATGTTCAAAGATGAGTCGATATGCTATCGTTGTACATTAGATGTTCAACGGATAAGTCAATATGTTATCGTTGTATATTTGATGTTCAACGGATGAGTCGAGATGCTATTGTTGTAGATTCGATGTTCAATGGGTGAGTCGAGATATTATCGTTATACATTAGATGTTTACCCGATCAGTCGATGTGTTACCGTTGTACATTAGATGTTCAACGGATGAGTCGATGTGTTACCGTGGTACATTAGATGTTCAACGGATGAGTCGATATGTTATCGTTGTATATTAAATGTTCAACGGATGAGTCAAGATGCTATGGTTATACACTAGATGTTCAAAGGACGAGTCGATATGTTATCGTTGTATATTAGATGTTCAACGAATGAGTCGATCTGTTATCGTTGTACATTAGATGTTCAACGGATGAGTCGATGTGTTACCGTTGTACATTAGATGTTCAACGGATGAGTCGAGATGCTATGGTTATACATTAGATGTTTACCGGATGAGTTGATATGTTATCGTTATACAGTAGATGTTTACCAGATGAGCCGATATGTTATCGTTGTACATTAGATGTTCAACGGATGAGTCAATATGTTATCGTTGTACATTATATGTTCAACGATTGACTCGAGATGTTATCGTTGTACATTAGATGTTTAGCGGATAAGTCGATATGCTATTGTTGTACATTAGATGTTCAACAGATGAGTCGAGATGTTATCGTTATACATTAGATGTTCAACGGATGAGTCGAGATGCTATGGTTATAAATTAGATGTTTACCGAATAAGTCGATATGTTATCGTTATACATTAGATGTTTACCAGATGAGTTGATATGTTATCGTTGTACATTAGACGTTCAACGGATGAGTCGATATGTTATCGTTGTACATTAGATGTTTGTTGGGAATAAATCTTCACAAGTTAGTACTTCTAGTTCAAAAGGTTAATACTGCTCAGATTATAACTAACAGTATTAACT
>BQNB010132257.1:6187-18656 GCA_026074375.1 Tanacetum coccineum | reverse complement strand
CATGTTATACTGGCTCAAAAAATCAGCATTGGGCAAGTGGCGCAGCTCAGAGAAGTACCTCGGTGGTACTATGTGGTCTACCACATCCTGGCACGCGTTCGGGGTGTTTAGGTGGCAGTTGTTGGTCACGCCCCCACCCTGGCTGATAGATACCCCCAGGCGACCCGACCATGGATGGGACGGAATTTGATTTCCCTGACCCCGGACTCTCTACGGAGAACATGTCTTGTGCCTCCGCAGTAGCAACATTTTTGGTGGGGATCTTAGGGACCGTCTTTCTGGAAGATCTGCATTAAGACACATTTGATTTATTAGTATGACTACACCTTTGACAACAAAAACAAAATAATAATATAAAGCAAAGAAAATGGTAAGATCGAATCACTTACTAGGTAACATCTCGCTCAAGGTACGGCTACAGTTTCGCGTTTGACAGTGGATCTGGGTCGTTCACACTCTTCGCATCGGATGGAGTCTCTTGTGTGGCAGGTGTGACGAGGGTGGAGCCCACGTCTAATCCTACTGCAGCCAGGGATTTCCCTCCGAGGGTACTCTGTGCAGGGCCAAGGGCCACATGATCCTTCCTCAACACCTTGGGCGGCGCATTTGCATCTGCCTCATCATTGCCTCTTTTACGGCGCCTTTTGTTTACTTGGGGCCCCATGGCGGCTACTTCCTTCTCCAGATCTGGCTCTGGAATGGCCTCTGTGGTCGTTGGATTTTGTACAGGTGGGATTCCATGCGATAATCCATCTTGGGTCTGCTCTTCTTCCCCATACCTCACAGTAATTAATGGGGTTGGGTCTTCATTGGCAAAGTCCATCGGTGATTTCTCTATGGCAGAAGGTGTCTCTGAAGATCCTGACGCCACAGTCGTGTTTTCCATATTTATCACAAGATTTGCAGTGATAGTCAATAGCGGCACCTCATGGGTGGCGCGGGGTTGAGTCTCGGTCTTTACCTTGGTAGGATTTAAGGCACTGATCAAGTTAAACAAGTCCATATCTACATTCACACAGGAATTATTAGTATACTTTCATGAATATGTAAGAGGAAAAGACAATTTATAAACACCCACCCTGGTCATCGTCATAGAGGAATGTGGGATATATGTCTTCCCCCAGATAGTAGCGCTGACTCAGCCCTACTAAGCATAATAGGGCTTCTAGTTGTTTTTGGATAGGGGTACGGTGTATGTTTAATGTCGTCACGTCCTTCGTGGAATAAAAGTCTGCTGATGGCATCCCATCCTTTGGGGTGTTTGTGCGCCATTCTATGACGGTAGGGAATATTCTCTTGTCTACCCAGAAGAACCAGTTGTTCTAGTTCATCAGGGAGTCCAGGGGCTTCGTATAACACTGAGGGGTGTTCTTCCCTGGCCGCTTGCTAAACGACATCCACCCCGAGTTGTAAGAAGAAATGTAGAAAACACAGAATAAATTCAGTGTGGGGATTATGTTCAAGACACGACAGGTGATTTCAAAGTGACTCACTTTAGTTGCGCCTATCACTAACAGTTGTGAAAGATGAATTTGGTAATGCCCAAGGATGTCGAAGAGGAATTGTGAAAGGGGGATGCGAAAGTTTGCAAATTTAAAAAACTTGGTGTAAACATTGAATTTGACCTCCGAAAAGTCCACGATGGTTTCCTTGGGGCCAGGAAACGCCTGGAACTAAGGATGCAAGCTCTCTAGGTTTTACATACTCGAGGTGTAATCTAGCAGATACTACTTTTTTTTGTTTTTTTTTTTTTTTTTTTTTTCTATTCGGAGATGAGTGATACGGCGTCTCTGTTGGTATTTTTCCCTACCTATTTTTAATTAGTTTCATAAAGTGTCGTGATGTACTAACCTGTGATGATGCGATTCCGTAGGAATAAGTGACGTGTGCGGCTGTCTGTGTAAAAATAGCGGTTTGATTTGATAACTATGGAAACATGCACAGTGATCGCTTGATCTATTTAAACCATGTCTTCGACAGTTGTGCCTAGTGGGATGATTGACATGTGTCCCCCACTATCTTTTTGGATGGTTATAATTGAGGAGAAGATGAAACGGTTATGGGCCCACATGTCCTATCATTCAGCCGTTTGCGCTGTTTCTTGATATATGGGTCCTACTATTGCACTACGGGGCTCAGCATACGGTTTAGGAGATTACACATTCAGGAAGGTTTGGGGTATTTGGTAGTCTAGCAATCGTGACTGGGGTCCTGACCGCGGCCACATCTCCTAGACTAGGGGGACATGATGACGTATAGTATGGACCGGCCCGACCCATTCATAAAATTATGGGCTGGTAGTTAACAATGGGCCTTTGACCTACACATCGCGCTCACGGCCACTTAGACCTGCTGGTCGCGGCTGCCAGTACAGGGTCCGAGGCCGCGGCATCTTCGTGAGCTATTGTTAAGAAAGGGATAACCTAATTAAATAAGAGATATACTCTACTTATTTAAATAGGCTAGGATAATCCTGAATCCCTTGAATATCGGACACGGCTTGGGCTAAAATATATGGAAACCCTAAGGGATATTTAGTCTATAAAAGGAACGCAATTGTGATCAATACAGGTATCTAATAAACCTTAATTACATTCGATTACCCTCCAAAGTTATATACCTACTCTCATCCAGAGTCTAATCGTGGGATCCGCACTCACGATAAGGTTAACGGTGTTTTATTCCTTGTGCAAGGATCCTGAAACGAATTCACTTGGTACAAGAACAAGGTACTCCATACTTGAGTAATTGCTTATTCGGGCCAAACACAACCTAACCCGACTTTTGTATCAACAGAAAGTATTTCAAGTATGAACATGTGTTTGATAGTTTTGGTACATGTTTTTAGGCTAGTTAAACATCTAAGAATGGTTAGATTTTGGTAAAAATGTGATTTGGTATGACTTTGGGTTAACTTTATTTGACCAGAAAGTTTGTCTTGGTCATAGCGTGTCGAGAAATTTTTGAAATCTATATTAGGCTTTTGATAATGATAAAGGATGTTCTAATGTCCGTTTTGATATAAGGTGGGCCGTGTAACTCCTAAAAATGAACGTTTTACGGCCGAGTCAAGTTTGGGTAATTTTAGGGTAAAAAGTCAACTACGAACTTTGACTTTTGAAAGTCAAACTTGAGTAAATTTTTGAATGAAGTCTATAATGAGCAAAGGGTTAGTAATGTTAGTTAATTGATAACGAAATAAGAAGTTCGGATTATATTATCCTTACTTTCGGCAAGCTTTCTAAAAATGGAAACTTTATGGAAATGTTGTAATATTGTTAAGTATGCCTAAGTGAAATGTTTTGCGTCGCACTTGGAGATTGTAGTATATGATTGTACATATGTAATAAATGTTATATATATATGTATATATGCAAGTATGCAATATATGATTTAATATATTTTTAGTCACGTACCGCCATATATGTATTATATAGGTCGCGGTTAAGAAGTGAAGAAAGTTGCGCTTGTTGATTTGATTTGTTTGGATTCTTTTGCTAAGGTGAGTTCATAGCCTCGCTTTTGAACTGTTTTAAATGTTTTGAAACCCGCGATGGGATACATGTTTGTTTTATAAATCGAACACATATGATTTTATGGTATGCTGGACCCGATTATGAAATTGTTTCCGCATAAGTAGCTATTGTCAAAGTCCCTTATTTCATGAACCGTTATTTACCTTGTGAGGTGAACACTAATGCATTAAATAGATCTATTGGGTTTAGCAACCCTGTCCGGGGTCTGAATCCTTGTGACCACCCTGTGCAAACGGACATTTTGTATTTAGAAATTAGTAGATATATGACAATAATATCTTGTTTTGAGGCACCTTAACAAATGAAAAGCCATATGTATTGTTAACGTTCGATGTCATGAGCTTATTGCGTGAAAGAAAAGAAGTTGCTACATGATATGTGTAAAATACACATATCCGTTATTACTAAAAATGACCCTAAATGACCACAAATACACTAAAAATGGCAAAAATATACTTGTTTTTATGTTTTGTGAATGCAGGTACGGATAAGACAAAAATCACAAGAAAACCGTCAAAAACGGGCAAACACGGACACGGGAAACGGAAGAGCACAAAAGAAGCCAAAGATGCAAAGCCAAAGCCAGGAAAAGTCAAAAAGTCAAAATTGGTCAAACTATGGGTCAACAGAAGTCAACTCACTAGAAGACAAATCCCAAATGTTACCCAAATAGTCCCTCAAGTTTCAAAAATCACACAAATGGTCCCTAAACCTAAATGGGCCATACCCGGATCCATAAGCCCAAAATCATAAGCCCAATACCCTTTTATTTAAACTCCAGGGACTTAAATTGCCCTTTCTTAAAGTTGTTGTACACTACAACTTTTAATAACATAAAGACAAGGACCATTTGTGACATTCTCCCAAAGTTTAAATCGAATTACCCGTTTTACAGTTATAAAGGGGGCGAAGCCATGGTTACTATTTACTTTCTCTCCCGATTCACCTACAGTCAAAATCAAAGGGCTTTTCCAAATTGGAGGGTATGGAAGACAATCCAAGTGGTCTACATCAAGATAGCAGGGTCAAAATTGTAATATCAAGGCTCCTCATTGGCTAACTTAAACAAGGAGTGCCACGTGGATGAGTGAAAGCACGAGGGGATGCTAGATTTTGCTCTGGAAGCACTCATATAACTAGCACAATGTCACATCAAAGGATTGCCAGCTTGGCAATCCATGAGAGAGTGTGAAGTGATCTAACGGCTCATAATCATCCTCCAATGATTAATTGAGTGTACGGGCAAGATTGAAAGGGGCTTGGGACGCAAGGCAAGGCCTAGAATCTTTATCAACAGGCTATAAATAGCCCTCACCATCACACACACACATCACCTAGTTTTTTAGTAGCTTTTATTATTAGTAGTTTTTAAGTTTTAGCTTAATTTAGGTAACTTTTGTAATAGCTTATATTATTTAAATCCATTTTTAGCTTATTGTAATGTCCCTTTCAAAAGTATTGTAATCTCTTTTTCAATTAATGAAATCATAGTTCTCTTTTATATAAACTGTTTTTACTTAAAAGCTTTTATAAATTCAAATGTCATGTTACTGTTTTATAAGCTCTTCATAAGCTCTCTAAGTCTATAAGCTTAGATTGAGCTTAAACAAGCCGTAATTAAACTCAAATCATAAAATCAGCTTAATCACCTTAACTATTTTGGATTTATGAGCTTTTAGAAGGAGAACCAATTATGGAAGGGTTCTCATGGACAATTACTGGCTTATTATAAATAAGCCAGAGCTAGTAGATAAGCTCTATAATATTCGACCCCTAGATTACTCGAAAAAGAACTATCTGGCGACCTTTACACCACAGACACAACTGTCCCCCGGACAGATATTTTGGTCCAAGGATGTCCTCAAGATGAAAGCAGAAGCTCTCAAAGAGCAGACCCCAGCTTCAAGACTAATCAAAGCGTTGATGGTGTATCCTCCCAATACACCTGTAACGCTTGTCCCTAGGGTACTTACAACAAAAAGTCAAGTAAAAATTAACATTTTTGCACTTATACAACTTTTTTTGGAATTTGAAAAAACCTGTAAAAAGAGAATTACACCAACGGGTCTGACTGAAGGAGAAAGGGGCTTTGAACAAACCAAGGAATGTTATCTCATCGAGGTCATTCTATTTTTCAAAACACTTAAAGAATATTTTGAGGGTATTCAAAAGGCTCCTACTAAATAAATCAAAGAAATGAAAGAAATTTTTGAAGAGTTGGAAGCTGAGGTTGACCAAAATGTTGTGAATAGGAAGTATGATGAGATTGAGCAGAAAAATCTTCTCATTGCAAATGACAATTTAATTGCTGATTGCTTGTCCAAAGAAGTGTTTTATATTGCAACAAATTCTGAGCTTATTGTATCTAGATTCACTGAAATGCATGATGCCCACACTGTTGTTCAAGCACATTGTCTGGAACTTGAAGCAGAGCTTTCTAAATTACATGATAAGGTTCAAAAAGATGATCATACTGAATTAGTAAAATGTTTTTCTAACCTTGAGGTAAATCACTTAAATTTACAGTTAAAGTATCAACACCTTAAAGAAAGTTTTGGAAACAACAAATCTCTACCCGCTCAAGATGCTCATGATTTTGACTCAGTCTTTGTAATTGAAAAAATGAAAGCTTCCATTCAAGGAAAGGACAACGCCATCGAAAAATTAAGAATGCAAATCTATCAATTAAAAGAGACCCGTAGTTAAGCAGACCGTACTCTTGATTTCAGGGCCTTAGATTTTCAGATCACTCAATTAACTGAAAAAGTCATCGTTCTCCAAGAACAAAATGATCTTTTTAGGGCTGAGAATGCAAGAATTGTATGATTCTATTAAGATCACGCGTGCTAAACATATCAAACAGACAACTGCATTGTTAACTAAAAATGAGAATCTGAAAGCCCAAATACATAAAAATAGGAAATGCATCACTATGGATTTGTGGAGATCGTTTTGCCCATCTAGGATTAGTTTTACAAACAACATTAATAAGCACAACAGAAATTATAAAGAACAGTAATGTTGTTAAACAAGGTTTTACTACTAAACATTCACGCCTCCATTAATTTGATCAGAATAAATGGTTACAAACTGTAACAAGGATCCACAATCCTTGAGGCTACACTAACTATCTAATAAACTAACTAATACACACATGCTTTCTTTGGTGTGTCTAGACTCTTATTGGAGAGATCTAACTATAATGGGTATATAAATAGACGCCTCTAATACCCTTTATATAGAGGGTTTACAAGAAAATCTAGCTTACAAAGAAAGCTAACTTAATTTATCACATTAAGTCCTTGTTGTTTCATCTTTCTTCATTTGTGCATATGTAGTTTTGTAATCATCAAATCTGAGATCCCAACAATATTCCCCTATTTGATATTACAAAACAATCTTCATAAATGGAACAATCTTCAAAGGTTCCCCTTGACTTAAGATCTTCTTGAACATGCCACCACACATAATAAGCTGCAAACCATATCTCTTGTAGTCTTCTTCCCCTTTTTCTAATCATCTAATAGGGGTCTTCTATAGATAAGCAACTTGTAAACACTTCCCCTTAAGTGGTGCATATAGATGGTTAAACATTTAATCAATAAGCTTCCCCTGAAACCAATATGTTTACCATCTCTTGAATCTCGAACTCTATAGGCTCAATGTAGTGATTACTGATGAAGAAAACTAAGTATAACGAATTTGATGAAAAAATAGAATCTCCCAAACTTGTGTCTTATGTCTTGCACTATCCACGTGACATCGAACTTATAAATAAATCTGTGAAATATAAGTAGACCGCAACCTCTTGACAAAAAACTCATCTTCTATGAGACACATACTAAGTGATAGCAAATGTGAGCATTGAGCACCATAAGAAAGATCACACACCTTTGCTAGATTTTGACAAATCTTCGTCACACCATTGTAAGTACAAACAAGTTATCTTTAAAGTCAATGTCCTGCTATAAACATGACTTTAGGATATGATAAGAACACGCATCTCTGAAACTTAACTACAACATCAAATAAGTGATAATCAACTGTCTTCGTAATCACATCTTCAAATAATCCCAAAATAATAGCCATAAATCCAATAATAATAAACTATTGTTAGAAACAGTTCTATCCGAGATCCAAACGTGTCTGTTGTCCCACATCGGACAATGCTAGCAGTAGAAAGTACTTTGGCAGTATTAAAAATCAAGCCTAACAGTACTAACGGGTACTAACAGTATTAACTACAAGAAATGACATAGCAGTATTAACTGCTATATGCTAGCAGTAGAAACAGCAAATCCAACAGTATTAACCAACAATACTAGCAGCATTAATCGTATACCTGGTAGCATAAATATATTTAAGCGAGCAGCACTAATAAAACATGTTAGCATCACTAATATAAGGCTAGCCTCCATGAAGTTAATATGGGACTAAAATATTATCCTAAAAATCAGCAACCCACGTCCAACTTATTTATAGAAGTTATTTTGGAAACAAATCATAATCCCTAAAACTTAGGAACCAAAACTGTATACATCTAAAATTCACGCATCAAGTTCTATATTTACATTATAATTCTAAGATATTAAGTAAAACTAAACATTAAGCAACATAGATAAATATGAAAGAGCATGTGGTTAAAACTGAACATTAAGCTAAACAACTACCTATATAATTAAGAATAAATCAAAGGTCCATATAGTTCCTGGATTGCAACTTTAAGTTAGATACCTCTAATCTTACATATTTTTCAAGTTCCAAGCAATCTTTTCAACTTCGTCTACCACGTTTGGGTAGTGCAATAAGTTTAACTACTCTAAGATCTAAATCAATAGAATAAACCATCAGAGTGAAAAAAAGAGATAATTTGACTGCTGTAATATCAACACAAACTATACCCGCGGCTTGTTGAAGTAATTTGATGCTTAATTCCACCACCTGATTCTTTAGCGGCTTCAGATAATGAGAATGATCTCAAATTCTGTAAGAAACGAAAAGAAACCCTAATATCAAAAAAACATAATATCAAACCCTAATACCAACAAATCAAACATATACATAAATAAATAACATGGTTTCATTAGGGTTTTGAGAAAAAACATATACCTTTGAACAAAAAAGAAGTTTACCAACCTGCAAAGAAAGAAACCTACATATGCATAGACAATCTAAAAAAAATAACACACGTCATTAGGGTTTTGAGAAAAAGATTTTCATACCATGTTTTCTTGTGAATTAGGTTAAACGTATCATGGAAAAGATTACTGATAAGATCGATTAAACCCATCTAGGATCGTTTTACAAATAACATCATAAACATGCAGCGGAATATAAAGAACAATGATGTTATTAAACAAGGTTTTCTTCATTGAACGTTTCCCTATTACCCCAACTATAACTTGGGGCTACACCAACTAATTATGGTGTACTAACTAACTAACTAACTAACTAACTAACTTTGTGTACACACACACACCTTTACTATTCGACTCTCATCAGTCGATGTTTCTATGGATGGATGTAAAACCTATGAGTCTATGTCTCTTTATATAATAGAGACCATAAGACGTTACAAAGGAATTCTAATAAACCACATTAATTATCATTATGACATTAATTATCATTAAAACACATTTATATATCATAATGTTGATTTTGTAACTTCCCAATCATTAATGTTTTAGTCAAAGTCCAACATATCATATTAAGTCCTTCTTGTTTCATTTATCTTCATATAAGCATATGTAGTTTTGTAATCATCAAATCTCAGATCCCAACAATCTTCCCCTATTTGATATTACAAAACAGTCTCCATGAATGAAACAATCTTCAAAGCTTCCCCTTGACTTAAGATCTCCTTGAACATGCCACCACATAAAATAATAAGCTGCAAATCACGAATCTTCTTCCCCTTTTTGTAATCATCCAATAGGGGTCATCTGTAGATAAGCAACTTGTGAACACTTCCCCTTAAGTGGTACATGTAGATGGTTAAACATGTTAACAATAAGCTTCCCCTGAAAGTATGCTAACCATCTCTTGAATCTCGAACTCAGTAGGCTCCAAGTAGTAATTATTGATGAAGAAAAATGAGTATAACCCATATGTTGAAGAAGTAGAATTTTCCAAACTTGTGTCTTATGTCTTGCACTATCCACATGACGTCAAACTTATACCAAGACCAAAATATAAGTAGATCGCAATCTCTTGACAAAATCCTCATTTATCCTATAAAATGAGACACTGAGCACAACAACGTAACTCCTTAAAGTGATAGCAAATGTACGTAGTAAGCATCATAAGGTAGATCGTACACCTTTGCTAGATTCATCAAGTCTTCGTCACCAACAATTAAGCACAAACAAGTTATCTTTAAAAGTCATAGCCTGCAAAACTATACTTTAAGATATGATAAGACACGCACCTGTGAAACCCAACTACAACATCAAATAGGCAATAACCAATTTTCTTCAAAATAATCCCAAAAACGAGCCACTATTTCATCATTTTTTGAGATCCAAACGCGTCTGTGTTGTCCCATATCGAACAAAGCTAGCAGAATTAACCATAAACCTAGCAGACTTAACTGAGTAATGCTAGCAGAATTAACATCCAAACCAAATAGCAACACTTTTTCTGTCCCAAAGCTGTCACTAAAGTATCACTGAGCTATTGTTAGCAACACATAATCTGTCACGAATCTGTTGCTAAACTGTCACTAATCCAGCAGAATTAACGTTGCAACGACCAGTATTAAAAATACATAACCAGTATTAACCTTTAACCTTGGCAGGATTAACTCAAATCAACAAGCAGTATTAACTCAAACTTGGCAGTAGTAATACACAAATAGTACCATTCCTTGTGCTCTTGCATACGAACCCATTTAATATTCTGTTGACAGCACTAAAATCTTTCTAACAACAGTATTAAAATCCTTTTGAAGCCCAAGCAGTACTAACGAATCAACGAGCAACATTAACATTTCTTCCCACGTGAGCAGTACTAAATCACATAAACGAGCAGTACTAAAATAAAGAGTATGATGCCCAACCAAGTATACACGTTTAACAACATAAAATCATGGGATTTAAACAACTAATCCCTAAACTTTAGCAATTCAAATATGTATAGAGCCATAAATTACGCATCCAATAATTTCCTTATCAAAACATACCATGTGAAGTAATAGCAACCATTTAAAAACTAATGAACAATTTTAAATATAGTCACCTAATTCACGTCCAAATAACTGCTCCCATATAACACGCATTCAGCCCATAAACCTTCAAACGTGTCAAGACCTACTGCAGCTTCTTTCATACCATGTCTTAGAACTTGAACGATCATGAACACCAAGACTCCAATGCTGCCTCCATTCAACTGAGATTTAATTATTATTCATAAGACCTGCTTCGTGACATGCTGTCCATATCATCTTGCTGCTACTCATAATCATCAACAGTAGCTTCGTTTGAATCATATGCATCTTATGATTATCAACGAACCATAATCATCACGACACCATATTGTGACAACTCCAATTAAAGTGAATTAGGATTTGTTATAAAAACCCTAGTTGTGTCGTGGTCAGAACATCATATGTTATGTATCTCTACAAGATTGACTCACCAATACAAGCAGAGGCAAAAACATGATCGAACCCTATCTTTTTCGAAATTAGGGTTTCTGAAAAATCAACACACGTAATCATTTGACAGCATCTTATCTCCATAAAATAGATACTAAAACCTTGAACAACCCTAGATATCATGAGCAACCCGCTCTGATACCAATTGTTAAAACCTAATTGTAGGCTTCAAGATCGTTTTGCCCATCTAGGATATCATAACATTGATCATGCAGCGGAATAACAAATGAGAACAACAATGTTATAAACAAGGTTTTTATTCATAAACTATATACTATTTGACTTTAATCAGTCGACTATGAACTATTACATAAACTAATAAACTAACTATTAGACTCTTATTGGAGAGATCTAACTATGATGGATAATAAAACTATTCACCTTAGACCTCCTTTTATAGTATAAGGAGTCAAGGTTTACATGGAAACTAATAATGATAATAATGATAAAATCAATCAGTTATTCAATCATTATCTTTGACCAAATCTTTCAATTCTTATCTTTTGTAGTATTCTTTGACTACAACTTTGGTCCTTCATGTTTCCATCTTGTTTTATTCGTGTTTTGTCTTATCAACTCAAAATATAATTCCCAACATTGGTCTTTTAAGCTTATTTTAATAAAGAAAAATGATATGTGATTAAAGACATATAAAAAATCCCCCATCTTAAGCTATTGTCGTGTCCTCATGCAATGTCATAAAAACACACTTAAAAAACCAAAAATTTCAACCCCCTTGGACTAATTACCTCGAAAAGTAGCTAAGTGTTCATCTAAGGGGATTAAGAAATCACTAGTTTTGAAAAGCCCCTATTTTATCATTTTTATGAATATACAAACACTTATTATTATCATGATCATTTTTTTTATTTTTTTTATATCATAACTTTAAGGATCACGGAACAAGAAACACTAAAAGGATAAATTCTTCATCCTTGATTTTTCACCCGCCCCAAACCAAGCTTAAAAATAAAATCATTGTTAAATACAAGTTAAGATGCTAACACTACTCATAAATGCTAATTGTGTATTGTTTGGAATTAAATGTCTACATACTTACTCCTGCCAAGCCAAAACTTAATATTGCTTAAGATATAACTAACACTACTAACCAGTTAGTACTGCCAGTACTAAATTTAATAATACTGGAGGATTTTGTACTGCTGCATGAAGATTACAACTGTTGAAGAGATAAAAGCATGTTTTGTGATATGTATGGAATGATTTAATGTATATAATTAGAAGATATGTTGATATCTTATAGAAGTTTAGAATATTT
>BQNB010132256.1:700-18656 GCA_026074375.1 Tanacetum coccineum | reverse complement strand
ATAGTCCCACTTTTTAATGTTTTTACATTTGGGATGGAAATGATGCAGAGAGGTTTTGAAATGTTTTAGTGATGCATGGGCTATACGTGACTATTGTATGTTATGTGCTACTTGCTTTTATGGTATGAATTATTATGCTTGAGCGTGATCGTCTCATGGCATTTGTGGATTTGATTGGTAGTAAGCGTGATCGTCTCTTTGTTGTTATGTTTCGTGTGAGGATTGAGCGTGAACATCTCAATGTGGATTGATGTGATTGCATGTTAGTTTGTATGATAGTACGCTGTATGTCCTGCTATGTTATGTTTTATTTATCACAGTAATTGGATTTAAAGGTTTGTTTTGAGTGTCTTAAACCTATGACTCTCACCAACCGTTGTGTTGACGTTTTAAGCATCATTTTCAGGTGAGCTTCATGAGAATACCGAGGTTAAGAGAGGTGGCTAGAATGACCGCTAGGATTGCATTGGAGTTCGCTCCTGAATTTGTTTATGTTTGTTGCATGATTTTGTTGAATGTTATTTGATTTTATTAGGATCGTGAGATATTGTTCTTGTATTGGTGAGACCCTTTTTCATTAATACAAGATGTCGTTCTTTTGGTTTTCGGTATTGTCATGACACATTGTGTCTTTATTACTTAGTTATGCATTTAGTGTCTCTCTATTATTGACACCATTGTGTTGTGATGATATCCATGATGTTACGCCTCGTGTTTCTGCCTTGGCGGGGTGTGACAATCCCCATCTACATAAAAATCATACCAAAAGATTACCCAAATATCCACAATCTAATCAATAGAGTCTCATAACTGTAAGAAAATCTATCCTTTTATGCACTTGAATGTGAACTTCTGCTATCGTCGTCCTTATCTCCGACATCTTAACCACTTCGGTTTGGGATAACTACTTAAGAAACTCAGCACATTGCAATGCTAAAGGACCGCCAAACACATTAAGCTCGGCTATCAACAGTTTGTGTTCCTGGACGCTACTGTACAAGACCTCCCATAGATGACTTAATCCAGCTGAAAATTGTAGATCATTGTTGATATTCCTTTGAATAAAGACTGACATTACGTCAGTCAAATTGTTAGAGTTTTCCGCAGCTGCAAGTTTTTGTAGACGTGGGAAGACCATTGGTTTTTTTAATGATGTTGGGTATGTTTGGTTGTATGTGGTTTGAAAATGATTTGGGTAACTACCCTTAAATAGCAAAAACTAAGTCATGTTAGTAGGTGGGTTCCACAGTGAATAATAATTACACATCACATTCATGACGACTAAGTGACTGACATACACAAGGTTCTATGTCACTTTTATTAAATAGCACTATTATTACACGCTTAGTCCCTGAAGAAATCTTCCTTTAGAAAACACGTGGAAGGCGGGAAAGGATAATAGACCAAACAAACTTAGGGGACCAATGGTGTAACATACAATCATTCTTGTCCATGTTGGAATGCACCTTGTTATAGAACGATTATTTCCCATTTTTTTTATAAGTTAAACTTAATGTGTGTGTAATAAATTCCAAAGTTGTATATGAGCAATAATTAATAACCTCACACAAATTTTTTGGAACGAATAGATAATTAACAACATCACAATTTTAAGGAACCAAACAAAGGTTTTACATAAACACACATTGGATAAACATCATAGGGGAAAATTACACAAAGTAGGGATTATTACACAAAATTACACAGCCTAACCAACATATGAACAAACCAATCACATATTCTTCATAACAAAAACAAAATCAATTTTTTTGTGCACTTCACGATAAGTTTCAGTGATCATCTCCCTCAGCGTTAACAATCTAATAGAAATATCTTGTTGAACTTGGTGTAGAAACTGAAAACAATTGTAGGACATCAATGATGAAGGATGTCACACCCCGTAAATTTCAAGTCAATATTTTAAACTTTTTCGATCATTATTTTTGACTTCTATACGTCATCGGACGCGTTTTGACTTTGGATTATGATTAGTCTAGATATTATATGCATTATTTTATCTTTTCTAAGTGTTTCGTAGATTACGATCACTTCCGATACTTATTTTTACGTTTTAGCGTATAATTTACGTTTTTCGCATTTTTGATCAAACGGAACCCCGAAAACCCGAAATCTTTTCGTGTAAACTTTAGTTATCGTATATCTCGTGTTGATAAGTCAAAATTTTCGTTCACATCCCTCCACTCTCCTCAAACCCATGAAATCTACACATATGCATACTCTAATATAATTAAATGGCATCTTATTTTGAAATTTTCACCCATGTGTGCATGTAAGATGAGAAAGTGACATTTGAGCAAGTCACCTTCATGCATAAAGATCCCATGTAACTTGCGCATGTGACACTTGATCACATATACACCATTTGACCTAAGACCATGAATCAAGACTTGTATTTTGGACCCTTGGCTTGGAAAAATTGTTTGGTCCCTCTCCTTGAACCACAAAACCAGATGCACCCTTAGGTGGATGGTGCAAGCCTTCCACTTAGCCAAAGTTAACACCAAATGCCCTAAACCCTAAAATTTATCCTATAAATACATCATATTCTCTCATTCTAGGTCTTTCATCACACACACAAGTCACCAACAAAATTTTTTCTCCCTCCCTTGCTCTTTGAAACCTACGGTCACAACACACACCCATACACTTTCCATTTCTTTGATTTCTAGCAAGATACAAGTATACCAAGTTCATTTCTAAGGTTACCTAAGGTGGTTTGAAGTATTAGTTGATTGATTTTTAAGGGTTTTCTCAAGATCTAAAAGTTAGGGTTTCTAGTTTTATTAGTGGGTTTTCAAGATCTAGTGTTTTTGGGTATAGATCTTGTATTATTGCTTCTTGTTCTTCATTCTTGTAACCATTTATTAATCTTTCTTTTGATATTTTCTTTCATTCTTATGAATCTTGTTCATATTTAAGAATCCATGTGTTTGTGACACTTTTATAAAAAGAAATGAAATAATATCTTGTCATCTTTTATAAAAATGAAAGTAATATGTTTATGACTTTATGATCTTGGTGAGGTGAGTTAAAAAGTGAGTTGCAACAATAGAAATGAAGAGATTAGGTTAGTTTTAGGTGTGGTTTTTTTGTGGATTAGTTGTGAATAGAGATTAGGCTAGATTAGACACTATTGTGAAGTTTGGTGTGATATTTGAAAGCGTTTATGAAATACATAGTTGCTGATCCAAAATTGTTTTAAGGTTTTGGTCGACTTAGGAATGTTTTCATTAGGCGTAAAGGTAGTTTTTGGAGAGCTCGTTTCGAATAAATAGATTTTTATATATTGTACACTAAAATCGGACTTAAAACGGCCAAGTTATAGCCAAATGAAACTTGAAACATTTTTCGGCAAAATAATTAGCGAAGGTGCTGATGTGAATAGTAAAATGAGTTTTCAAACGCTTTCGGGATGATTTGAGCTTTTAAAACACTAGCGAAACATATAGTATCACATATATATATTGATTAGTATAATTAGAAACGTCGTTAACATATTTTAGGAAAAGCGTTAAGGTTACTAAAAGTAGTAAGTTTAGTGAATTTTAGCAAGATAGGCATGGAAGTTAAACCTTTAGGATTCTCTAGTGCGTTTAAGGAAATATGGATTTAGCAAATATAGGGAACGATATTAACGTCCCGAAACTAAAAACTTTCCTAAAATAAAAACTTATTAAAAATGATAATTTTTAGTTTGTTAAACGAGACGAAACTTAATGGAAAACACTATAATTTTATTAGTCAACGTTTTTGTTTACTAAAGTCAAAGCACAACACTCATAGGATGACTGTCATTCTCTCATCAAAACGATATCGTTCAAGTTTTGTATACTTTCCTGTCTTTTCTAAGACGCGCCATTGGATTTAGGTCTCAAGTAGGACCTCTTGTGCATTATATCTCTTCATTGATAATATCTCATCATTTGCTAAAGGGAGTTCATAGCCCCACGATTTACTAACTTTAATTTACTACTTTGGGGTGATAAACATTGCTTGTTTTAAACTATGGACACAGTTACTTTACGTTGCCTTTTCCTGATTACGTGTTGCCTAAGTTGCGAATAAACCACTTATGCCTGAACTATCATGAACAGTTAATTTCTTGACTGGAGGTCGGTTGAGGTTGAGGCGCGGATGTTGTAAAGTAGATCTATTAGGGACTAAATAATCACTCCCTATCCGAGTAAGTAGCAGCTTTACTAGATTCGGAGAGACACGAACAAACTGTAATATCCAATGTTTGGGATTTCATTGGTTATCCTTGGAGTCAGATTACCTGTAGGAGGCAATTTAATACCTTGTTTGGACATATAATGTAGCTGGACAAATTGAGCCACGGTGTCATGAGCTTATAGCGCAACAGTAAATACTTTTTAAAGTGGAAGTTGTATCTGATAAAGAACGTCACATGCGTAATGTTATTGTGGTCCAGCTTTTAATACTAAAATCAAACCGTATGAATTTACTAACATTATGTTAGACGTATTAAACATTTTTTCTCAAGTGCTTTTTTAAGCTTTTTTTTTGTGGAAAAATATGGGTCCCTTTAATTTGCTTATGGTGTTGCCTGCGTTAGACCGATTTCAATAATTATATTATCCATTGTTTTTAACATCTAGTCAAACTTTGGGGAACCTTTTATTCGCTTTCAGCATAATATCTAAGAACTATGATAAAACCTTAACTATCGTATAATTTAATGCAACCGACGTTAGGAATTTTTTTTTAAAAAAAAAAACGTACCCTAAGAGCTCATCATTGTATATCTTTGTAGTGATAAATAATGACGTCAAAAAACTCCCCCGGACACCACGTGTTTCCGTTAGGCCCCTTTGAGGGGTGTGACAATTGAGTATCTAAAGCCAAGTTATAGAGAACCAGATAGAAACTTTTTAGGTCTAGTCTATAACCAATATTGATCATGTACGTGATTTACGTATGCTACGTATATAATTACAATCAGATAAGTATACGATGTATTAATATAATACACATCATAAATATATTAACGTATATTTAGCCAAGACTAAATAACCCTTACATCTATATTTTTCCTGCATTGCACGCATTGTCATGGTTTGATATAAAGGGGATTTATATAAACTCCTGCTTGTGTAGGTTATGACAGCTCCGATTATTTCTATTACTTCGGACGTATCAGTCGAGAGTATGAGATCCTCTTTTCTGCGAGTTATCCTTATCGGTTCTATTTCTATTAGTTCCGGATTGCACCGGAGGTGGGGGCGGATGTAGTTGCCTCACCTCCAGGATGCTCGAGCATGATACTCATTCATCGTTAGAGGTGCTGATCCAATAAGAGTTCACCACCTCCCGTAATCTGTAGTCACCTATGGTTTACCTTTTCTTTTGTTCAGGACCTTCAAGAGTCAGAATACAGATAATACCTGAGATAGCATTAATCACCTACAACCTCATGTGCTAATTCTTACTAAATGTAGGAGCAGAGTTGCAGTCACTGATCATCATCCCCTACTATCGACGTCTAGAGATCCAAACTGCTCCCATTTTAACCCGCACCATCATTCATATTGATTTCACCATCAGCTAGTTTCCCACTTGCACCTATGTTGCCCCACCGAGAATTTGACGATGAAGAGCTATCTGATCCGCAAAAAGAGGGACATTCCCATTTGGTTCAAAGTCGTTACCGTACTCATCGCTAGGTGGGCCTGTAGGGAGGAAAGTAAAGATTATTATACATTGATCGTGAGGCATGTCGTTAGAACCTTTACCTTCTCATCGTTTATCATTGAGGCACACATGCACATAATGTCACTTAGATCGTTTTACTTCCGTTTACATCATTAGATCATTCATCACAGATCATTTCGTCATCTAGGCATTCTATTTTGGGTCATTCTTTATTCGGACATGCATCACTAGACACCACCATAGCTGATTTATCAAAACGCAATATGGTCTTCAAGCAAAACGCAATGGAGGTCTTGAGCAAAACGCAGTGATGTTGAAGCAAAACGCAGTGATAGCTTGAAGCAAAACGCAATGAGGTCTTTAAGCAAAATGCAGTGAGGACTTCAAGTAGGCAAAACACAACCTTCAATAACCAAAATGCAGTGACCAAAACGCAACCCCAAATACGACAAAACGCAGTACTGTTGTACGATACAAAACAACAAAATGCAGTGTACTATTTGAGGCAAAACACAATGAAGAATGTCTCAGAGAGGCAAAACGCAGTGAATAAAAATACAAACTTTTTCACCTAAAAATCACCCTTTTGAACATTTTTTCTTGGTTTCTTTTGTACAACTTGATCCTAGAAGGTTATAACAACTATAAGAACACTAACTTTAACATCACAAACGTGAGAATTAAAGAGTGTCAAGAAAAAGACCATAAACCTTCAAAAACCAAACTTTTGATCTAAACCAACCAAGAAAATGCACACACAATCTATCTAATCATCCCATGGGCTCTGATACCAATTGTAGTATATTGGATATCACAATACAAGCTTAGGAATGATGGGTTGGCCAAATTTCTAGAGAGAGAAAGTGACTAGTCTAGTGAGAGAAAACACCTTTAAGTGTGTGTATTATCAAATGAACAACCAACCCCTTCCCATGGCTGGAAAGGGGTATTTATACAAGAGCCTGGTGCCCCTATATGGGCCATGGAGTAGGATAACAAGTGGGTAAAGACCCGGCCCAACACTATAAGTCGTACGGTAACTAAATGATTAAAACTAAGACTGCGAGCTAACCTATGCTAGATATAACACGGGGTGACCGGGTCTTTTACATGGATTTTCATAATCCTAACAGGGGCATTAAAATGTTCCTGATAGTTATTATGTAACATTTTATCCCCAAGCGTTTAATCAATTAATATCCAAAATATCAAGGGATTAACATTTTGGATAAGGGGAGAAAATGTGATTAAACTGAACTTAACTTATATTGAAATGTGATCATATAAAATGGACTCAATGCACTCTAAACTTAACATGTACTACGATTACAGTGCACATGTTAAGGGGGATCTTTTAGTGATGATGAAAAACTCTCAAGGTGTAGATCTTTTGATATTTATATCAAACACTTTGATTGAACTTTTCAAACATTTTGGAAGGATTATGATGGAATACCTAAAAAGACCGACCATGTACTTAAATTTATGAAGTTATAAGGTGGTTAGGCATAGGTATTCAAATCCCATGATCCAGCCAAAACCGGAGGGATCTACCCAGGGATATCCACTAGATAGTGTAGAAGTCCTTAGGTATGATACAAAAGGAGAAAAAGTAAGAATCGGGAATAATGTCGACTGAGATAGAGCTAGCACTGGAATAAACCCAACAAGGTGTTAGTTATGAAGTCTCGGTAAGCATTGAAGGGGTTGAAGAATGAAAAAGAAATGTAAGGATAAAGGGTGAAAAGAAAGAAGCCCTCCATACACTTAGGCAGAAACCGGGTTAATACATAAACTGTCAGAAACACTAAGTTGTTGTCTGACATTGAAGACAGTCATGGACCCAGTGACGCTATGCACAACCCTACCTAGCTACTCAAGGTCTCTTAACAGACTCTTGTTTCATTTCTCATGGAGATAACACCCATTTCTATCAACTTTCTCACTCTGAGTTAGTTGATATTGAAAAGGTGGCAGTCTGCTCCAGCCTCCGATCACTAAAAACAAAGTACACTATTAAGTCTAGAGCCAAAAGAGATCATCCATAAATCTCATTAGGACACGTGTCAAATTTATGCTTGCTAAGTCACACAATGTGAATAACAAGATATATATTAAGAGTCCTACGCATTATCCTTGTGATTTTTGCCAGAACATCCGAGTGATACTTAAGTATTCACAGTGAAGATGGAAATCCTGCTTGAACCAACATCAAACAAGCTCATGGTAGGTGACTTGTGCGATTCTATATGAATCAAACTTGTGACAACTAGAAAGAAACGATGGTGTGATTCTATAAGAATCAAACTTGTTCCACTATATGGATTAACTGTTGATGATGAATTTTTGAAATGATTAACACTCTCGATGTGTCACAAAACCACTTTAGCAAGTGATACGTCAATTATTTTTCAAATTGATTTTTCTATTCAATCGGTGAGATAGTAACTCACCGGTTTACTCTTATCGTGTTGTCTGCTTTGAGACGTTCCGGTAATGAGAACATGTTGAGTTTGATGAATCTAATACATATGTGTTAGAAAGATTCTATACTTCAGCTAGAAATCCTGTCAAGGAGATTCTTCTTAAATTGAATCTACCTGATCACAGGTCGATCCTCACAGATTCGAAGGTTACTCCAGCCAAACACGGGCGAATGACAAAGCCATGTTTGTCCCCTCACTTTATTGCTAACTGTTTTATTTCAGGAATATATAAAGATGGACATGGAGGTAACTGATCCCAGCTGACTCACAAATTCATAGCCACATGCTCATACCCGACCAACAAATATAAAGACATCATGAAAGCTCAAGTACATGTCTCAAGACTTCCGCTACTCTGATATCGTATGTCCTTCTCAAAGCGACGAAGTGTTAAAGTTAAAGAACTTCAAGAAAGATGCATAATTACAGCTTTTAAGTTATCAAATCAAGAATGGTATGAGCATGTCATTCCAAAAGTCACAAGTTCACAAGATGGCAAAGTTTACAAGATAGCGAAATGAGATTATGCTTGGTTGATGATCTCAAGTTGCTCAAGATCACATTTTTCACAAACAAGTAAAGATAAAGGAACAAGCTCGAGCCTAAAGTCAAAGATCACTACAACAATTCACAAGTTAAAGATTGAAGTTAAAGACTACGAGCTCAAGACTAAAGTCAAAGCATAGTATGCTAAGTTTAAATTTTTGTAAATTGGAGTGACCTCCCTTAGGGGGAGATTGTTAGGAACAAGAAAAGTCTCGGTTACTTCCAATATTAACTAGTCAAAGCCCGTAGTTAGTCAATGTTTTGTTTATAAGCTAATATGGCCCAAAGGCCTATGGAAAGCCTTACAAGGCCCATGTCCGGCCACATTTGGAGTATAAATCCCTCTCCATGCCTTGGAGAGGGTGTGTTGGTTGGTTGGTTGTATTCTCATTTTTCACCTTAATACATTTAATGTTCTTTACTTTCTCTCACTAGAAAATACATCCTTCCTTCCATACTTTCTTTCTGTAGTTCTTGGTTCATATATTAAAGATTACTTGTATTCTACAAACCGCTTCCCTATTTAAGCCCAAACTGGGGGGACAAAGTAGTCAAACCGTGAGGTTTTAAAGGGACAAACCGCGGGATAAGTATGCTAAAACCATAGGGTCTAAAGGTCAAATCACAGGACTAAACAAATCAAACCTCGTGACTATAAACATGTCTAACTGCTTCTTAGTTTGGTCAAACCGCGAGACTATCATCTAAACCCACTTAACCATTAGCAGCCAAATCGCGGGCCAAAAACAAAATTTTACTAAACTTTTATTGTACAAAACACATTTAATACACATTTGAGGCATAGCATTTCCACAAGGAATTCACAATCAATAATAATAACCATTATCACATTTGAACGGATATTTAAAACGTCTTTTAAATTCTAAAACATGGCTTATAAGGGATCAAAGCACTTAGTTTGAATTTAAACTCACTAATAGTGGTACAATAGAGCAAGCAAACACGGCCTAAGGCTATTCAAACAACATCATCTTGCCTACTTCCCTTATACCAAATCGTGGCACATATTGAATCAATCATTTTGATTTCATGACTTCTAGATGCAAACAAGGTTTCTAAGGTCTTAAGAATCAACATAAAGCTTATAAAACACAAACCCCTAAACACAAATGCATCCCACATTATTTTAGATAAAAAAACGCATGCAAAATCAACTATAGAAAACACATAGATTCGTTTCATGGAAAACTGTATTAACCCTAGCTTAAGCATACCATAAGCATCAAAATCCCCATGGTTAATTGACCTTAATCACACTTTCGTTCTTATGAACCCTAATTCAAAAATCATTGATTTTGAGTGATTAAGAGTGAAACAATCTAATTCCTTTGAACCCTAACATGTTTAAAAGATTTAGAACGTGTTTCTAGCTTTACCTTTTGAGGGAAAACTCTTCTTGATTCTTGCTTAGAGGGTTCGCGGTTTGAGAGAGAATACAGCGTATTCGACACAGATATCAATATGGCGTATCTTGGGGAATGGATATGGCGTATCAACTTCCTGTACAGTTTTAAGTATTTATTTCGTGTCTAACCAAATGAATACACGGAGATAGAATTTCATTTGTTTTCTGAGAATTTATACAGGACCTTGGAAGCAAAGAAATATCGACGAATATTGGTGGAGAATTTACAAAATCTGGAGATCATGAAGTGTTGGAGTCTTGAAACTTCAAGGCGGCTGTTCAATACAATCTTGCTAATAAACTCAACATGGAGAATCTACCGAGAAAATATCAGGGGAGTTTCTCATTCTAGTTTTTTTTAATTCCCGTATTTAATGTTTTATATATACAACGAGGACGTTGTATAATTCAAGTGGGGGGATGGAATTAGAATGTTTACTTGTCCAAATTTTCACACTAAAATGCTTAAATTATGCTAAAATTTAAAATAATTTCAAGCATACTTTTGTGAAATTACTTGATACATAACCCGCACACAATAACCCTTGTTAGATATTGTGAGGATTTAACCTATCCGTTTCTAAATGTTTACCCAAATTCCACAAAATATGAGTGTGCCGGTGATGTAGTAGACTTTAGAACTTGGCTTGGTATATCTATTCGAGACCGCAATAATGAGTACTATGGATTTAGATGGAGTAACTTGTTTAAATTGGTAAATTTTAGGATTACACCCAAATCGCCTTTACATGTTGCTTATTAACTAACTACACTGGTTAGTTAACCCCCATATAAACCCTTTGTTTACTCTCACTTTAAGAGTAAGATACCCCTAGAACAACCCGTAGAGCCAATCCTTTAGGAACTACACCAATTATTTGTTTCGTTACACCTTTACACCTTAGCCTACCCTGTTAGATTAAGTTTATTTTATAGTTGTAGGTAGCTTAAAGTGTAAAGTTTGTATTTCCTGAGTCTTGTGTCTATTTTGGTACGGTTAGAAGAAATTTGCACATCGCAAATACCACAAATTACAAATAAGTCCCTAAGGTTTGAACCTAATGACATCTAAAGCTCTTTGAGTTAAAATAAATTAACTCCCTTCAAATAGTGATCCGTCATTAACAAGAACTTTATACATTTATTCCGTGGTATATTTTGAAAAGACAACACTTTTCACCTTATGAAACAAGATTTCTCTTATTTAGAAAAATAAATGCACTGACACGTACAGTTATTTTATTTAAAGAGAACGGATTGCGTAGCAAAGTATACACAAGCCTTTTCATGAAGATAAAGTAATTCATACCCGAGAAAATTTAATTTCCCGTTGAAAGGTCAAGTTATCTTTTTGACGATACAATTGCCTTTAAAATGATGACCGAGTTACAATCTGAAATAATTGTAAACCATTAACATGTTTTGAAAATATTTGAAACTTCTACTTGAACTTTATTTACAGCCCCGTGTCATTATTGAATGACATTTCTAAAGCCGTAAATATTATCGATTTCCGAAGACATGTCAAGAAGCATACTTTTATGTTTTTCTGATTTTTTAATTTTGTATTTGATTTTTGTGATTTTATATCTTTGTATTTTATTTTTTTTATAAAAATTTTATAAAAAATGGAAAATCTTTTTGTGTTTTTGTTTATTTAATTATTTACATATGATACATGAAGAGTTTCCACCATTACTCTTCCTCTGATTCTGCCATACGTTTAAGGGTTTACTGAGTCATACTCTTCATTCTAAGCCAGCTGAGTAGAAATTCAAATATTTTCCTTGCCAATGCTTTGGTGAATATGTCTGCTAGCTGATATTCCGTCTTGACAAAATAAAGTTCAACCACACCGTTCTCTACTTGCTCTTTGATAAAATGATATCTAACATCGATGTGCTTAGATCTTGAGTGCTGGACATTGTTGTAGCAGAGAGCAATAGCATTTTTGTTATCACAATACAGAGAGATTTTATTGAATGCAACCCCATAGTCTGTCAGCTATGATCTTATCCATAGGATTTAGGCACAACATCCAAATAGGGCTATGTATTCTGCCTCTGTAGTTGAGATAGCAGTGCTCTTCTGTTTCTTTGAAGACCAGCTGTAATAACCGTCTATTTTAGGTTAACAACCATTAGCGTTGTTGATTACATCAAATAACGTCACTTTTATAGCATCATTTATACCATGTATATTACACATTTTGTATGATTATTGCAAAGAATTGTTACTTAATCATTTGTATTTGAGAATTGTAATAATTATGGAGTACTTGGTGAAGTTATGCTAAAAGGCACGCATTTTGGAGCATAAACGAAGAGTTTGAGAAAGTCTACTGATCTGACAGCAAATGCGCCGTATTATTCTTGACCTATACGACGTATCCAAGACTTTGACAAAGTAAAAGACCATTTCCTGACTTTGAAGAATACACCGTATCCACATTAACGATACGCCGTATATAATACTTTGGTCAACGTAGAAGAACCAACTGATTTTACCTCAATACGTCGTATCCAGCAAGAAGATACGGCGTATTCGTGCCTACACTTCATAGATAACCGCGAAGGATTGAAGAGCTATACGCCGTATCCAGGAACCTCTATACGTCGTATCCAAGGTTTATTATACATGAAGATTCTGGAAGATATCAACCGTGATCCTTACTCTAAGAAATCCCCAATACACCGTATCCCACATCGCTCGATACGGCGTATCGACCAGTTTCCAGACGCTATAAATAAAAGACCCTAAACTCAATTTTAGGTATGCAAGTGAATCCCTAAACCACCTAGTCGACCAAGAGACGAATAAAGAAGCCTAGAAGGTCAGAAAAGAGCCTCAAGATAATAGAAAAACTCTTGTAATCTTCGTGCAACCCAATACGCGTTCATATATGAAACCGTGTGTATTTTTACAATTATTATCAGTTGATACCTTTAGGTATTATGAAGATTTAATGTTTGGTTTATTTTATATCGATTGCTTAATTTATCGTAGATTGTCGATTATGTTTATCGCATTATACTCATTTATGTGCTTTAATATGCATTCAATTCGTATCTAAGGATATCGCCTGTAGCTTAACTATATATCGGATAGTTCTCATAAGTATGTGACCTATCATTCAACTGGGTCTAGTCCTACATATTTAATGCACTGCAACTTCGGTGTTGTTTGGGCGTAGGCTAAGTGATCAAAGATTGATGCTAACCCTTTTTTAAATATATATATATAAATAAATATATATTACTTATAATAAGGATAGTCAAAAACCTCAATGTAGTAAATCCGGGAGTATGATTCCCGGGTCGTTATCCCCAACGAGGAATGCAATTAAAAGTCGAGAGTCGTTTTGATAATCGATGCTTGAATGGAACAAGATTTAGATTGGTTTTCTAGAACTACGGGAAAATTAAGGCAAACACTTAAAACCAATTAAGAGAAAACTATTTTAAACTAAAAACGCAAAACGGGGATCCTAAAACGCGACTAAAAACTAACTAAAGCAAATCTTAACCCTAAAAATGCAAATTTGGTTTCTAAACCTTTAAAATTACAAAAGAAAATTTTCCAAAAAAGGTTTTTTTTTGACTTTTTAATAATTTTTTTATGAATTAAAACCTATTTAATCTATTTAAAATCCTAGAAAATGACAAATTAATTCCTAAAAATTCTAAAAAATGATTTTCTACTTTAGAAAAGTCTAAAATGTGATAAAAACTCAGAAAAATATTTTTCACTACTTTTTATATTTAAAAACTATTTCCTAAAATTAATTTAAAAAGCTAAAAATGGAATTTAAAATCTAAAAGTGATAAAAATGATCTTAAAGTTTGTAAACCTAAAACTATTTATTCTAAATCTAAAAACTATTTTTTTGCATTTTTTTGAATTAATTTACTATTTTTAAATGATTTTCTAAAATTTTAATCTTCGAAAAATAAGAAATTAAGAAGGAAAATGTGAAAAATTGCAGGAAAGTCTTAAATGTTGTAAAGATCCTATGAAAAATAAGCTGGATAAAGCCCTAAAAAGCTCAAACTAAGCTACGAATAGCTTATCAGAAAAAAAAGTGAAAACGTGTATAACTAATTGATTATGTAAAGTAAAACCGAAAAAGACCCAAGGGCGAGTGGTAGAGGGAGTGTGTGGTAAAAACGTTTGGTGAGTAGGATAGAGGTCCTGGGTTCTAGCCTTGCTCACATGGGGCTTCCCCTAATCCCAAACATTTTTGTTTTCCATTTTTTTTACAACTTTTTAGATAACTTAAAAATAAGCAACTTTTACAAAACCACTTTTTTTATAAACCAAAAATAAGCACTAAAATAAGCTGAAAAGGGTGACAGAATAAGCTTTATACACTAAGTGACCTTATTGCTAATTGTTTTACCTTTTTAAACTAAATAAGCAAATGTAACTAGAAAATAAGCTAAAGCAGGAACTTAACTACACCTAATAAGCACTTTTGAACAAAATTAAGTAACTACAATAAGCTAGAATGACAATTTACTTAAAAAGCTATAAAACTCAAGGATTTTTAAACTCAAAGATTTTTAAACTAAAGGCAAATAAGCTCAAATAAGCTCTTAACTAAAGGAAATAAGCTAAATGGGACTTAAACTGACCTAATAAGCTATACTAAACCTAGAATAAGCAAATGCAATAAGATAATAAGCCTAAATAAGCACATTAGCTTTTTTGGCCAAAACTGATAAGCAAACAGCCAAAAGGGGACTTTTCTAGCTTAAAAATAAGCTAGAAAACAGATCCTTATGGCTTAGTGGCTTATACCACTAAAAAGCTTGGCCAAAAAGCTACAATAAGCAACAAAGTAAAAGCAGTTTGAAATTCAAATAAGCACTTAAAAAGCTTCATAAAAAAGGTAGTTCACACAGATTTAACACTTAGAAATTTTTTGCAATTTTCACAAATAACCACTTTTGAGCTTAAAAATAAGCACTTAAACAGATCCTTATGACTATATAACCTACAAACAGATTAAGATTTGACCTCAAAGAACAAGAATCAACAAAGTAAAATCATTTTGAAATTCAGAATAAGCTATAAAAAGCAAATGAAAAAGCAATTTCTTCTTTTTTCAATACTTGGTTAAACATTGACAGATTTTGGTAAAACACAAAAATGACAAATGCAGGCTATTAGACTTGATTCCACACTTGTTTTAACACATGCATAAACACAAAAACATCACAAAATCTCAATAAGCAAAAACCAAATCATATAAACTTATTTTTCCAACAAAATTCTAACAAATTTAAGCAACTACTTATTTAAACTAGGATTTTAAAATTTAACTCTTAAAAACTTCTAAATACTAGATTTTATGGTGAGTTTAAGTTAAACTAAAGTGACCCAAAAGACTAAACTCTTTTTGACCCATTTTTACCTTCAAAAATAGTTAAACCAAACACCCCTTTAAATCCTGTTTTGATATTTTTAAACTGATTTAAGCCACAAATTGTAAAGACCAGGTATTAAATAAGCTATACTAACAATATTAAGCAAATTTAAACAACTAAAAAGCAATCAAATAAGCTAAAACAGATTGTGCTATTTTAAAAAGCTAAAAGTGACAGATTATAAGAAAACTTAAACAAATGATCTCTAAACTATAAAACAAGCATAATAAGCATTAAACATCATAAGCAAACATAAATAAGCAAATATAAGCAGAAATAAGCAATAATAAGCAATGCTACAGTAAAATGCAAGAAAATAAAGAAAATAGAACTTACAAAAGCCCTTGCTTAAACAGGGCAAACAAGCTTATAAATAAGCTAATCTACAAGCTCTAGCTTGTCAAAAGACAAGCTAGTATTGTCCATAAGCCCATCTAAATCCGGCTTATCATCCAAATAAGCTGTGGTGTTTTTGGTGTGATTTCTTTTTGGTTTTTTATAAAATTTTCTTAAGTACTTTATATTTAAATGAAAACAACTTAATAATATGCTTAAATAAGATTTTATAAAAGCTTATGCAAGAATCTTGATAACTTTGAACACAAATGAGTAAAACTTGATTTTAAGCTAAAACTTAAAATTTCATTAATTCATAAAAAACATTACAATATTTAAAAGATTACACTAAAAATAAGCTGAAAATTACAACTAGGTGAAAAAACTAAGTAAAAACTAACTGCCCCAAGGGCTTACAATTGAGACCTATTTATACTAAGCCATTGAAGGTTCTAGATGTGTGCTTTCTTTGTGAGATCTCCTGCAGGTGTGTTTGTTGTGTAAGTGCCTTCAAAGAGCAATCTTGGCCATCCAAAATGAGTAGTGCCCAAGTCTTAAGATCATAGCCCTTCATTTCTTGTCATGTTCCTTGGACGAATAGAAATGCTAAGGATTGCCAAGGTGTCATGAGGTGGGATAAGGTGTGTATAGGTGTGGGTAGACAAAGGAGAGAAGAAAGGGGAACAATGTTTGTTCATTTTGGTGGGTAGTGAGGACAGGACACACAGTGTGTGTGGGTGATAAACAGTGTTCGCGCTGTTTTTAAAAGTTTGGGAAATAGGCAAGTTTGGTCCCTGAGGGTGATTGATGTATTGCAATCATAGTCCTTCCACTTTGAATCTATGGCCCTGGAAGTTATATTGGTGTTTGCACCGTTAGTCCTTTTAAGGACTAACGGTGTAAGGGATAAAAGGGTTGGGGTAAACGGGAGTGTTATAAAGGGGTTTGGGCTTTTTGGCTTGGGCCGGCTATTTAAAAAAAAGACTTGGGCCTTTTGGAGGTTTTAGGTTTATAAAGTTTGTAATATATAAGTGGGCTAACCCGGGCCCACTAGGTGGGTACGGGTGGGCCCACTTTTGAAAATTTAGGTTTTCGGGTTCGGTTTTTGATGCTTTTTCCAATGCCACTTCCCGGGGTTGACTTTGACTTTGACTTTTTTGTTGACTTTGACTTTATCTTTTTGACTTCTCACGGTCTTTCCGTTCTCTTTTTCGGTTTTGTCGTGTTGGCTTCGATTTTGTCCCTTTCTTAGATATCCGTTACCTGCATATTACAAATGCAAAACATACAAATAAAATGTATTTTTGGTATGTTTTTGGTCAATTAAGTCCGTTTTTAGTGGTCAAAGGTATGTGTAATTAAATACATACCCAAAATCCCCCATACTAAGATATTGTCGTGTCCTCACGCAATGCTATGAGTAAGCACTTAAGAAAACTAAGAATCTCGATTCCCCTCGACTAATTACCTCAAAAAGTAGCTAAGTATTCATAAAGGGTAATTAAAGAATCAATAGCTTTGAAAAGCCCCGTTTCTACCTTTTTTTTACATGTTTGCACTAACTACCACTAATATTTTTGTATTTTTCCTTTTTCTCATTCATTTTTTAAGCAACTAACTAATTTATTTGACTTTCGTTTTTTATAACTTTTAGGGATCATAGAACAAGAAATATTTCAATCCTAAAATGCCCCAAAAAGGATAAATTCATCGTTCCCGACTTTTCACTTATTCCAAACCAAGCTTAAAACGAAATCACAGTTAAATATAAGTTAAGATGCTAACACTACTCATATTTGTAACTTGTGAACTTTTCACTCCCTATAATTATTATATATTAGGTGAATGTGCCATTTTGAATTTCAATCATGGATCAACGTTTTGCAAAATTCTATGCTTCATGTTCCACCCGAGAATAATGAGTTTGAAGGCGAGATCATCCCATGTAGCGACTTTCGTCTCGGCACATCCCAACCTTGCGGCTAAGTGACCAGGCTTTTGACACCCCACAGAGACTAGTATCGGGACTCACGGACCTT
>BQNB010132255.1:0-18656 GCA_026074375.1 Tanacetum coccineum | reverse complement strand
ACACTTAGCTAGCCTATCTCCTTCCACTATCATAACCAACTAGTGTCCAACACCTCAAAATAAATTTAACACTATTCTAAGGGATTCCATAATATATAAAAATAAATATAAATGCATACAAAAAAAATATAGAGATTCATGAGAGATTAGAGATGCTCACAACACTAGGAAAATGCAAGAATGTGATCAACACCAAACCCTTCTTTGTTCCTTATGTTAGCCGATCCAAACACACCCTTAATTACCCCAACCTTTGATTTTTATAGTAAACCCAACCTTGTTTTACCCTTAATCTTCAATCTTTAACCCTTTTCTTTAATCAAAAACTTCAAGAACTCATAAAATCAAGATTTTAGGAAAATCCTTGCATGGTGGTTTTTACTTGTAGGAGTGATAAAGGATTAATGTAGGGTTATTGTGGGTGATTTTTAGAGTGTGTAGGAGTGATTTGGGAGTAGAAGAAAATTTAATGGTGGATTATTGGTGTTGCTTTGGTTCGACAGGAAGAAAGAAAAGAGGGAGGGGATACAGGTTTTTCTTATTGATGATACTGTGTGATGATATGGAGCTTATAAACAACTGGAACATGCAAAAACCCATCATAACAATTTGTTGGTACAGGTTTTTGGTGGATTTTGGTTGGGCCATAAGGGGTGGCGTCCAATGGGGGTCATGGGCCTATTTTATAATTTTTTTTGTTAAATTTTGTTGTGTAATATTTTGTATAAGTAAGGTTTTAAAAGAAAGTATATTTATGTTTATGTAAATTTGTAACAAGGATTCGGCTAAACGCGAGAACAAACAAGGATTTATAAAAAATAAAATTTTCGAGCCAACGAGGAAAAATATGAAATTTCGTCTTCTTGGAATATTTAAACGGATAACGATCATAAGCACGGCTCGCGAATTATTTAAAACGGCGATTTTTACTAAATCGACAAAAAGGCATAACTCGATATTTATTTAAAAATAAAAATTGAAATTAAGTCGAGATTTAATAGTGACCTTGAAAACGCGAAATGTCACAGCCTTCCCTCCATAACGGAGCACCGCCTCGGTGCTCGATTTAACTTATCCGTTCTTTGACCACTCTTAAAGAGGTGAGGATATTTACTCTTCATTTGATCCTCACGCAATACGATGTATTGGACAAAACCAATACGGCGTATCGAGTTTGGGTATAAAAACCCAACTAATACGCCGGATAAGTTTTTCACACACATAATTTTTACTCTCACTCAAAAGATTAACTGCGGTCGAAAAACCCTTGGAGATTAATTTCCCTCCTCAATCTTATATATTTTTCGTTCAAATCACAAGGTAATGATCCTTTAATCCTTTTTCTTTCTTTTTGAATTTTGATATTTCAATTAGGGTTAGGGTTTTGCTTGACTAGGAATAATGCATATAAACCTATATGAATCGCATTATTTGCTAAACTTTGTGTTTTGGATGTGTGTGTGCGTTATTGGGTCAATGGGGTGAATGGGAAAAACCCATTTCATTTTTGACTGCAGACTCGATACGACGTATCCAGTAGGAACGGTTATGGCGTATTGAGCATTTATACCTAAATTATAAAACCAATACGACGTATCCAGGCACCTGGATACGACATATTGAGCTTTTTGAAAAACTTAGTTCTTGATATCAATATACGGTTGTATTTAGTGACCCCAAAACGCATATCAAGTTCTTGTTTACCTCAGTACAGTTATTGAAATATTTATGGAATACAGGGATATTTTTCACTCTATACAGCATGTAATTCCCTCAATCCGCCGTTATTCGGACCTTTGTCAGGATTATGCAAATTATAATTCCTTGTTATACTAACTTTGTTCGAGTTTTTACAGATATTGGCACCACTACCACCTAGGGTCAGAGGCAAATTTGTGGCTTAGATACAGGTAGATGTTACACTGAAACGAGATTGTACATGATTTTGAGCTAGGGATGGAAACGTGCGAAGAAAAAACCCATAACCCATGGGTACCCGCACGTAAATAGGCGGGTAATCCCGTTATTTTTCACCCGCGGGTGGGGTTGTGGGTGAAAATTTATACTCATCGGTAGGTGGTGGGTGGGTGACGGGTAATGCATACCCAGCATGGGTGTACCCATTTAAAAAACCCATGAGTGTACCCGCCTAAATACCCACGGGTGTACCCTAAACCCATTTGTGTTAAAATAAAATTAATTATACTACTTAAATATTTGTGAGGTTGTTGGTATATATTTAATAACTAACAAGATCTCTAGTGTATACCAATACACTACATTTTTTTAAACTTACAAAGACTGAAGATGCAATGAAATCTAAAAAACTTTCAAAGATATAGTACATGAAATTATCTCTGAGACATGTATGTGATTCGGTGTAATGATGATGAATTTTTCTAGTTTCATACATGTCATTAAGTATATTATGAACTTAGTATTTAGAAAATTGATATGATGTCTTATTACCTAGTTTCATAGTTAGTTTACATATCATGGTTTAATGCTTTTGTTCCATTTCACAAACCTACAGGTTTACCTACGGGGGATGGGTACCCACAGGCATGGGTATCGGTAAAAAGTTTGGTGGATGACGGGTGGGTGCCGGGTGAGAAAAAAGTTCACTGGTTTGGGTGATGGGTTTGATGAACCCATACCCATTACTCACGGGTGCCATCCCTATTTTGAGCAGAGACTGGATAAGATTTTCGATGGACAGGTTAACTAGGTACATATGTTGGATTTTGCTGGGTTGACTGGGGAGATGGGGGAGACTTTGACTGACAGGATGAGGATGGTGTATACTGGAGAGGAGGGACAAGTTTCGTTTACTAGTCACGTATGGAGGATGTTATTTGAGATTCGGGGACTGTTGGTTCAAGAGTTTATACTTGAGTTCTTTAGAACCTGTAGGATCAGTGATACTGAGCTGGGATTAGATGTCGCTGATACTTAATGTTTTTAGTGGGAGAGTAGCTGGGCTGACTGAGGGAGTTATTCTGGATTTGGGATTGATTAATACTGTCGGATGGAAGGGTGAGATAGTAAGAGGTCGGGTTTGAGGCATTTGGTTGGGCAGTGCAAGAGCGGATGCCTGATAAGGCGGATCTTAGGGATAACTAGACTAATATTTCATCTGATAGTGGACTTTGCTGGGTTGTCCCGTTCTTATAATTTATCGAGACCCTTGTGAGTGAGGACTATGCACAGGTTGATTTCTTACAACATTTCTGGTTGGGGTCAGGTACCTGAGAAGGTGACTACTACCGATCTCTTCTTCTTGAGGAGCATGGATCAGGAGACAACGAACATCCCATACCTATTAGCACAGTACTTGTTTAGCCACGCCGAGGGGAGGAAAAGCAGAGCCAAGATGTCTAGGGGACACTTTATTGGGTCTCTTGCTGAGCACTTTGGTTTAGTTAGTGATGAGGGACTGATGGGATTGTCTGTGATTGCCCGCGTGCTTTCAATTATGGATTTACATGAGCTTTTTAAGCTCAACATCTGTGTTAGGCTTGGTGATACTTGGGATTGGGTAGCCTCGGGACTAGAGAGGCAGCCGATTGCTACGGCTGGTACCCCAGAGGTGGCTGAGGGTGCTCCCAATGTTGATGAGGATGCTCAGGCTGTTCCAGCACCTATATAGGCAACTCAGCCACCTCCTGCAGCCGCCCCAACTAGGACTATGGCACAGAGGTTGAGTAGATTAGAGAAGGAGCTCCATAACTTACGTGGTGACATGGGTGAGCAAAGAGAGGTGTTAGATAGTATGGCCCATGATTTCTCTCGATTCACTGCATAGACGGTTACTAGTATCTCGCTGATGATGGATAGGAGTGGGGTAAGATACACGAGTTTTGCTGATACTCACATACCTTATCAGAGGCGCAGGGTCAGATAGAGGACTGGAGAGGCCAGCACTTCAGCAGCCCCACTTGACGAGGACCAGCCTGACCCCTGATTTCTCTCTCCCTTACCCTTTTTGATTTATATCTTTGTACATTTATTCATGTCACGATGTATCTCAACATAAAACATGTTATCTTCTGATGTATATTATGATATGATGATTTTTGGTTTGTTTGTGTATGATAGAATTAAGCCTGGCAGTAAGTTCAGCAACTAAGGTTATTGATATATTACAGATTCGAGCATCAAATCCGAAAACAAGAGTGAATTTACGAGAGAGGGAGCGATGAAAAATGTGAAGGAGCCTGAAGTAATGTCTAACTTAAAGATTTAGCTGAAAAGAAAAGTGCTTCCCAGGAGACAACCCAGTATGTTTCTAATTTATTTTTATCGAGTATGTCTTCCTAGACATCAATATGGCGTATCCACTCCATACCATACGTCGTATTGAACGTCTGGATGGCATTTAAAACATTATTGTCAGATTTGGGATATGGCGTATTCATTCACATGATATGGCGTATCTGGCAAATCTGACTTGTATAGATACTTTTTACAAGTTTCTCCATATGGCGTATCTAGGTTTTTGGATACGACGTATTAGTTTCCTGTACTTTTTGTGTTTTTATTTTATTTTTATTAACCGTATGATACCCGAGATAGGTTTGCATAGTTTTCTTATATTTTGCACATGGCCTCGCTGGAAAGAAATCGACAACGTTGGTGAAGTATCCATAATCTGGAATCCTGTATGTGTTGTAGTCATGCTAGAATTCAGACGCATTTATAACACACATTCTTGCTCATAAACTCAACTTGGAGAATCATATCGAGCAAATATCAGGGGAGTTTCTTGTTCTAATTCTTTTATCTCCAGCTCTTCACTATTATCTTTATACAACGAGGACGTTGTATAGTTTAAGTGGAGGGTGGGAATTAGAACGTTGCTTGTCCTATATTTCACAATAAAATGCTTAAATTATGTTTAATTTAAAAAAATTACGAGGAGGCATTGACTTTTGTGAAAATAACTAGTAACATAAATGCACACAAAACCCTTCTATTCGATATTGTGAGGATCGCAGCCATATCCTTTCAAATATTTACCCAAAATCCACAAATGCTATGAGGTTTGTCGGTTGAAGTTGTAGACTTTAGAATTGGTTGGATATCTCTTCGAGACCACAAATAATGAGTACTATGGATTTAGTGGAATGTCTTGTTTAAACTTGTGGAAATAGAAGGGGGGGGTTGAATATGTTTTTGGTTCTAAATTTAAAACTTAGATTGTCGACTATGTTAACTAAGAGATTATACACAAGTGTATCTGATAGCGATGCCAATAAGTAATTTAACAATCTACGAAATATGAACAAGTGTGAGATAAGAAAGATCAACCGATGACACAAGGATTCTAGTGTTCCGGTACGAAGCTCCTCTTCACCCTACTCCACTCCCAAGTTACCCAACTTGAGAGTTATCTTTCAATTGTCAACAGCTCCCTTTAGGCGGAGGAAAAGAAATCCCGTACACGTCGCTTACATTTTTCGACACTAAGTACTAATATCGAGTTCTACTTTGAGATAGAAAAATTAACACACTATGTATTTTTGGCCTAAATACTAACTATCATACAATATGATAACACACAAACACACAACCAAGATATACAAGATGAATGCATTTTCACAAATGTGAGACACAATAAACTATAACACTTGAAGCTTTGCGTTCTTCTTGAGTGTTCTTAACTAAAGAGCATAATGAGTTGATCACTTGTAATGGATTATGTAACAAGTATAATGATCAAAAAATATATAAAAGATAAAATATGTGTGAGAAAATATTTGTCAAGAGTTGTATAAAATGAAAGCTTGAGGTTGGTATTTATAGGAAACATTTTGAAATTCAAATCTGTCCCAGGGGAGTGATACGTATGACTCATGGATTTCCCATACCCTGGATCCGTCCAGTGTATTTGGTGGATCCGTGGGTGGAGCTGGGGGGGGGGGGGGGGGGGGGGGTGGGGGGGGGGGGGGGGGGGGGGGGGGGGGGGGGGGGGGGGGGGGGGGGGGGGGGGGGGGGGGGTTGGTGGGGGTGGAAGGGTGGGGGGGGGGGGGGGGGGGGGGGGGCGGGTGGGGGGGGGTGGGGGGGGTGGGGGGGGGGGGGGGGGGTGGGGGGGAGGGGGGGGGGGGGGTGGGGGGGGGGGGGGGGGGGGGGGGGGGGGGGGGGGGGGGGGGGGGGGGGGGGGGGGTGGGGGACAGCATTTGTCATTTTGTGAGTAACCCCAAATCTATACAAAATATTGTTTTATACTTATTAAAACTAATTTAATAGATTCTTCTAAAAGAAAATATTTCTTATCACCAATAAAAAAAGATTTTCTAGATTTGGAAATATTTTGAAAGATTATTTCCACTTATGGTTAATCTGATTTTATCTTACATGATTAATATAACTAGCTTATAATTAATCATGTGTTAACTTTAATCATTTGATTAGAAAAGATTTATGCAAATGATAATATTTCTCTTTGATCATTAACTATGTTTAATAATGCCATATTCATACATTAAGTGATTTGTCGGCGTCAAGTAAACTTTCCACTAAATAACTTGTTTACCTAAACTTTTACGTAGTATGACATTATATTTGTTATTATCAAAACATGAAGATCATTAAATATAAATATCGTTTTTGCGCGAATATTTGTATTAACAATCTCCCCCTTTTTTATGATGACAAAATATAAACTCATGCTTATTTAAAAGTTACTAAATAAGTATTTAGTAGATGAGTTTACATATCTTCTCTCCCTTTTTGTCAAAGCAAAAAGTGTTGTAGAAGCGAATCTTGCAAGTCTTATTTTTGATGAATGCTAAGTCACATGGTTACGAATGCAAAGTAAAAAATAACGAAAATTGCAAGTGCTCCCCCTTGGTGTATGCTCCCCCTTGCTTAGGGCACCAAGTAATCGAGCTATGGATGCGTTGCTACAAAACAAAGTTAGTAGGCAAGCAAATATATATATGACAATCACAAATGCACATATATACATTTTATGCAATAAACATCCATCATCAACACAACAAATAAAAATAATGTTAAATCCATTATAAGGGATAAAACATAAAATTTGGCATAAAATCCATTACATAATAAGCTTAAATAATTAAAAATCCTAAATCTTAGGATAGATAACATTTTCCCATATATTCCGAGGGGTGAGGTAAGGTGATTATACGGCTAATGCGGAAAGTAAGGTGGGTGTGATGAATGGCCGAGGTGGTGTCGAATGTAGGAGAACATGTAGTTGACACGGTTTCAGAGCAATTGGATTTCATGCCTTGTGGTGCTACAACATTGACAAAACATGTTGTGGAGGTGAGGCATGTCATTTGGATGAATAAAATCCAAAATGTTTGGAGGATTGGGAAAATCTTGATTTCCAAGATTTGGTGGTGGATGGTGAATGTTTTCTAGTGGAGGTGCATTGTTGTTGAGGAGATATGTATTGTTGTTAATGTTGACAAACAAAGGTTGGGTTGATGGCAATGGTTCAAATCCAGGTGGTGTATGTAGAAACCCGGATGGTGGTCGTGTGACACGTAGTGGTGGAGATGGATTAGAAGGGTCCGGTGGCCAATTGTCCATAGTTGACCCATAAGGGTTATTTGGTGATGAGGCCAGTGGTGTAATTTCTTGAGGTTCAAGTTTTAGTGGGATGACAAAACGGAGTTTGGGTGGAGGTGCAACGTAAGTTGGTGTCGGAGACTCACTTAGAGATGATGATGATGTGTAGTGTGTACTCTTGCTAGAGATGGATTTTAATGGAGCTTGTGGTGGTGAAAGGGATTTCTTTCTAGGAGGTGTTGATGGAGTTTTCTTATTTTGGTGTTCCTCACTTGAGGAATCAAGATTGACAAAGTTTGAATGCTTGACACTCATTCTTGCGGTTTTTCTCTTGAAATTTGGTGAACTTGTTTTGGAAGAGCTAGTCATAGTAATGAACTAGTAAGATTTGTGTGTGAGAATTGTGAGAAATATGAAGAAAATAGTGTTTGAGGGTGATGATTATATGGTAAACGTGGGGAAGTGTTTTGTATAATGGTTCTTGGATTATATGGAAAACATGTTTTATCCTAAGGTTTAAGATCCACATAGTATCATATAGCATGATTATAAGATAAAGTAGATAAAGTTAAAAATCAATAAAATTTGAATTTTGGCGCCTGGCACTGGTGATGCACGGATCTACCTTAAACCCATAGACGGATCTAACTTATGTGGGATCCGTGTTCTAGGCTCCATAAAATATGACCAGAACTGCATTTTTGCATCCAAAAGTCTAACAAACTAGCATGCAAGCATCAAAGTTCATAACATAGTCATAAGTAGTTCAATACACATAAACAAATATTCATGGAAAACATTATCCTAATCATAATATCCGTAATACAAATAGTAAAGAACCGCATAAAGCCAACACATATGCATCAATCACTTTTGATTCTTCAAATACTTGGTGATGGTGGCTGAAGTACCGGTTCAAGCATTTAAACATCCTATCTTTTCTCTTTGGGCAATCTTTTAGGTCTCATTGTCGGTTAGTTCATTCATTAAATTCTAAGAATGATGGTGGCTTCATTTCATTAAGTCGTGTGAAGATGAAGGAGGAGGAGGCCAAAGGAGAAGCTACTCTCTTTCCCTTTTCCTTAATAGGATTCCTTGAAATGTCCAAAGGATTCTGACACGAATCATGGAAACATGACATATTAGGGGGACAATAGCTTGAGGGTTTGTTCAGAAGATGTGATTGTAAAGACTAGTCAAAAGCATAGCAAATGGCATGGAACCATTGCTTTTATTTTTGACTTCCTTCATTCGATAAAGAATCATCGAAGTGAAGTTGAACTTTCTTTTGATGGTGAAGTAGTAAAGCGTGTATGCGGTGCATGCGTTTACATGATCTCTATTTCCAAGGGTGCAAAAGAAATTTTCCCTAAAGAATAGTTCCCATCCTCTTATCTTAGGACGAATATCATCCTTATAGTTCCCATCCCTCATATCTTAGGACGAATATCATCTATATAGAGTTTGTTGGGGTCTCTTTGAAGTTGGGTTTGAGTGGTTCTAGAAATGCTGATGTTCTTTCTGACGAGGTCATGCTTAGGGCCAAAGAAACAACTGTTAGGATGATCATCAAGAGAGTCTAGTGACCATTTACTTGTGTAAAAGGTTTTTAGAGCTTTTGGAGTTTGAAAGATTCGAGAGAGTTGAGATGTATCTAACTCAAAGGTGAATTAACCAAGCTTGAATTCAATGTAAGGATTATTTTCCTCATTAAGAGTGAAAAAGGGCTCGAGACCTACGGCTTGAAAAGTTAGAAGCATGTTGTTTGTTTTGATGAAAGATGGAGTTACGAATCTTCCTTTATGGAAGAGACGCCTTTCAAGACGGCGGTAGGATTCTCTAACTTCTTCATCCATTGCTTTTGAGCGATGAATTCTAGGTAGGTAAGCTTTAGTACGTTGGTAATCCTTTTGGTTTAGGTGTGGCATGATTTCACCTATAGATCAAAATACTAAGACTTAATATTTTAAACAAAAATAATGTAGATGGTTCAATGTGGGTGGCTATATGGATGAGATGTGGATGTGCAATTTGCTTGACTCAAACATAAAAATAGTAATAATACTAGTATTAAGCAAACCTTAACGCACAACTTATGTTTGATATTGCTCTAGTCGAATGAAACGAAAGATGCATATGAATTATACATTTCGTTATGAACATTCATGAGACTTAATGCATGAAGAAAAAACATTTTTGCTTTGTATTAACAATGTAGTTAAACAACACTTGTTTTGAAAAACAAATTCTTAGGCGTGAGGTTTTTATTCAAAAATTACAATTTGGGGTTTTTGTCAAAAATTGATTTTTACTAACTACTTTAATTATGTAATCTTAGTGTCTACAGGAATCATAATAGTTATACATTACTACATTCTAGTCCTAATTGTGCAAAAATTGCAACAAATATCAAAATCCCCAAATTATTTGGTTTGGTGCAAAATCAAAACCCTAGACTCAAAATTAAAAAGAAAATAAGATGAAATCACTTACAATTGTTGAGTATAGTTGATGATTTTTTGATGATCTTTGTGTTTAATTGCTCCAATTGCCCATTTTTATAGCTTTTGTTTAAGGGTTTTAGGAGTTTGTTTTGTTTGTGTGTGTTTGGATAATTAATTTTGTGGTCTCTATTGGTTTAAACCTAGTAAGTACCCGCATTTTCTGACACACAGATCTATCTAAGTAGGGGCGGATCTCCCATTTGGTAGATCCGTGACTCTCTTGGAAACGGACAGAGTTGGTTTTTAACCAAATTGGGATATGGTGTTATGTTTTTGGCAATTGGAATATGATATATATATTAGTAAGAGTGTTTGGTTCAATTTTCGGAGTCGACGTCCAATTTTTGAGTGAATCGTACAACTTGTCGTGAATTTCTAGATGGAATCACAACGTAGTCGATCCTACTAGGAGTGTGTTATCTTTTAGCATATATTTGACCATTGCTAATAACACAATCATTATGAACATTCAGACTCAACAAAACATCGTCAACACAAGTGTGATTGTAATTTGATGATTGTTCTTTTCATCTTTTTCAATCGATTTCATAGTTTCATGTATTGACCATACATGTAGATTTTGAAAATATTTATGGTTATTTTATTGATATTTTTTTATCTAGTAAAATTATAATCTCGATTATGTTCATGATCGGAAGTTTGTAACTGGAATATGTAATGATAATTAATATCTTTTGAATAATGATTAATTACTTCATTAGATCTCCGCTTATGATTATTATTGATAGGATGGAGGATCACTATCCATGACAAGTTCTATCATTCCTAATCCTAATCTTAAATAATTAAATACTTCACTTTTTAAGGGTTTAGTTAATATGTCGGCTATTGATGCGTATTTTTATTTCAAAATATTTTTTTTTTAGTTTTAATTTTATTAATACTCGATATAACTTTCGACGCACTATCGGGCACGAGAACCCGATTCCGTGGGTTGTTTTGATCTGGTAAATCCGAGGTCGGCCCAAGAGATAAGTTGGTAATTAGTTTTTATTTGAAATATCAAGTTTTGGTAAATATTTTTAGATTTGATTTGAAATAAATAAATAACAATAAAATCAATAACGGAAAGTAAAATGGATATGAGTATATCAAGGGGGAGAGAAAACGTGCTAACCTAGTTACTTCATTACTATTGTTATGAAGACAATTTCCTGTGCAATGTCAAACTATGGTTTCATTACTGGTTTCTAAGGTCGTAGACCTTGAATGTAGCATATACTGTATTATCCTATACTCCTATGTAATTGGAATCATTCCTCGATATCATCTAGGAGGGTTATCTAGGTTGCTGTGATTAATCCTAACTATTTCTAAAACATATCTAATAACCCTATAAAAATTATTAACCCCCTCTGAAAGAGTTCCTGTGCTTTTTAAGTATTAAGTGATATGTGCGGTGACCGATCAATTTCTACACTAGGTAAAGAGTTAGTGATCCTCCCTAGTACCCATTGGATCCCATCATGACAAGGTAATCTATTAATAGGGCAAGCTAGGTCCAAACCACCCGTACTACCAAAACTCAGGGTTACACGATAGTCAAGGTATATCTGACGAAACCATAATCTAACAGGAAACAAATATCATAACAATAGTAACTACATAACTAGGTCATCACTTTAAGTGCTTAGCCGCTTATGGTAACGGAAACACAGCAAGAAATAGAAGTAATCATAGATTAAAAGCTCATAATTCTTACAGTATTCGTATTTGAACAATTAAATATAAAAAGTAAGTAAAGTGTGATCTCCCTTGGACTCTAGGTGGAATTCTTTGAAGGTTGGAAGCCTTTGTCGCCTCTCCAATTGGCTGTAAAGGAAGTGATATCGGAATGACTGAATGAGGCCTCTATTTATAGGTTTCGAACTTGTTACGACACAACCAATATAAGTGTTACATCGTAACCTTCAGTACATGGTATTCCAAATATAAAGCAGAATTGTGTTACGGCGTAACCATATTGGGTGTTATGCCGGAAACTTCTCTATATTCTTTCCATAATTCAAGATCTTCTATGTTACGGCGCAACCATATGGGTGTTACGCCATAAACTCTTGATACACTTTCCATATGTCAAGATCTTCTTTGTTATGGCATAACCATAAGGGGTGTTATGACGTAATCTTAACTTGATTAAGATTTCTTTCCATAATAATGGTTATGACGCAACCATATATGTGGTTACGCCGTAATCTTCTCCTGAATTACGCGTCATTGTTTAAGCTTTGTTATGGCGTAACCTTCCAAATCTGTTACGTCGTAACTTTTTCTAAGAATCCGTGAATATTTGCACTTTTAGTCCTTTTTCCCTTGTTTCTTGTCATTTTCCCTGCATTTCACCTGAAAACTATAAAATGACAGAAAATATCTCGTTTTCGAGTATTAGTGAAACATTTGCAGGTAATATAGGGGGTAATTTGACACTAAAAAGTATTAAATATTTGATGTTATCAAATATCCCCCCACTTGACTTCTGCTTACCCTAAAGTAGAACCTGTTAAAACATTTCATATAAAGATTTCTCGGGTATAACTCCAAGAAATGAATCTATAAAACACTTACGCTAGAAACCATCAAAGCCGAACACCTCACAAAAAAGGGATAAAAGGTCAATCAAATCTGCACTAGTCTAAGTGTTTCAATTTTGGGGTGATCGCTAAATTGCACAGTCATAGCATGTATTCTATTATAAGCTTGGAAAGTACACAAATTTGCACTAGTTAGAATTAGGGTCTAAATAATTCTTAAAGGCAACAAGGGTAATATGGTTTTAAAGGGTGATAAGGGGTTAGGACAGACATGGGATACACATTTAATGGTTGTTAATATAAAAACACAAAATGAATAGTCAAGTAAAAGTCTAAGGCATCCATTACCAGCTACTGTCCATCCATTGTCCAAGTCCTTCGGTGCGAAAAATCTAATCATATCATCATGATGGGTTAGCTAATAATGAGATGTTACGGAGCATGCTAACCCATTCTTCACTTGTTGGATGGCTCATAGTTGCACCATCCTCCAAAAAACTAAGTGGTTTATAGTTGCACCACCTTTATACTTGTTGGTTTTATAACATGTAGCCAACATCATGAGTTATTTCACTAAAGTGACTTATAGTTGCACCACTTTTTTTTACATTTCTCCTGTACACAATAATACATCCCCCACTTGAGATAAACAGTATTGAAAGTGATAGAACCGGAGGTCTTAATATGATTAATAATATGTCATCAGTAATAGTGCCAATCTTTGAACTTCATTTTCCTGAACCATGGACTTAGGTAGCCAGCAATTTTAACACATAGATATTTACAGACTACAAGGTAAGCTAAGGTGAAATGGTGAAACGAAACATATATAATGGGGTAAAAACATAGATTGGCTAAACAAGGGTGATCTAGGGGTATCTTGCACTAATAATGAGTGCAACAAGAGGGTTTATCATGGGAGGTCAACAAGTCAGTGTAACAAATTGATAAACACACACATATAAGCTATTTGGGTGATTTCCTAACTGTTGCCTTCTTGAACTATCTATTCCTGCTAATCAATTAGGTCTCGAAATGATGTACATGCCAAGTTCTAAAGTCTATAATACTACCGGCACACTCAATATTTTGGTGGATTTTTGAATAATATGATGGAAACAGATTATTAGGCTTACATCTCACCAAGTAATAATAAAGAGTAATGTGCATTCGACAAAGATTAATTCTAGTTATTTAAGAAAAACATGTAAACAATTTTAAAATTGGCATAATTTTCAAAGAAAACTAGAAAATCGAAGGCAAAACATACGTCAAGTATTAATTCTATTCCCATCCCCCCACTTGAATTGTACAATGTCCCTATTTTACATTAAGGAAATGAACTAAAAGGGAAAGAGTAGAATTAGGACAAGAAACTCCCTGAGCATTGCTTCGAGATTTGAAATTTGGCAAAAATCTTTAGATTATCCTCGTCTTCGAGCAAGCTCTTTATCCCATGTGATCACAAAAACAAACCAAAGCATAAAATCTTTCTACAAGAATTATGAAGTGTACAGGAAATACAAACCTAACTCACTTTCGTAGGAATCGCGGTTGCATTTAGCATATGCAACAAGCCTTTTAAACCACTTGGCGACCCAAGTGGACGAGTTTAGTCTCGTGAGGGCTTCCAGAGAACATACCCACAAAGTCCATTTACGTATACAAGGTTTAGACATATTTAAAACTTAAATTTTGAGGTTTTCAGAAGGAGGTTACGGTGTAACTCCGGTGGTTACGCTATAATCATGTGGTATGAAATTTTTTAAGTTTTTTAAAGTGTTATGGTGTAACCGTGAAATGGATTACGTCGTAACGGAAATGGTTACGACGTAAACTTAAGTTGTTACGCCGTAACTGCTGCAGATTCAATAGAGTTACCACATGATTATGAGTCGAACCGGTCTCGATAAATGCCTTCTAGTTACTGGATCCTGCATAACAAAATAAGAAACATGCAAACCAACTAGTGGAAAAAGGAAATTTCATTAAATAAAGGACGGGTTGTCTCCCGACAAGCACTTTTGTTTATTAATGAGTCTTTAAGTTAGACTCATGTCCATTCTACGTCATCCCGTCATTAATGCATCCCTGAATCCAATCTACAACTTCCTGATCATATTTGTACTCGTTTCCTAAACTAAGGCAACCTTTGTAGAATCCTTTAATTTTTTTTCAGGCTTATGGATTCCTCTTTTCTTATCTTCGTCACTAAATTTTAATAGGGGTCCGATTGAGTTATGTTGTTTAACCGTTAGTTTCCTAAAGGCTTTTTCCTTGTGGCATATGAAATATTATTTTATCATTACCGATTTTAAACCAAAGTGTTCCTTTAGCTCGGTCTTCAACTAGCCCTATTTGTTCTTTAAAAGGGCATCCAAATAGAACTTTAGTTAATCCCTTTTCCACAAATTCACTAATGTTTTCGAGAATAATGAAATCAACTAAGAATTGGTGGTTTTCTATGAACATATGTAAATTTTTAGCAAGTCCCACCATGTTAATTCCTGAATACATTAGTTCATGTTTCATGATGGTGTTCTAGGCTTTGTTGGATATTATGTTGAAAGGGGTTTGTGGTTCAAAGTAGGGGTTAAAATTAACAAATCCTATTTTGCAAGAGAGTTGTAAGCTATCAGGGCTGTGTAGATGGATTCTACCACCGCTTTTAAAAATTCGGTTTTAGCTTTTTCATTGGTTAAAATCCCAGGATCTAAGTCATCCCACATGTCATCCGTATCAACAAAATCTTCGAATCCTATGCTCATTCTTTTGTCAGGATCACAGAGTGTCATACTGGAATCTTCATTGATTTCAGCTGACTTTGATGGTGAAAGAGAAATTATATCTTGACTTCCATATTCGGGTGATAAGTAACTTTCAAAGTCCCCTTTCTTTTCGTCATTCATGACTAAATTATCAAATTCTTGCATTTTATCAAATTCGTTTATAACGAAAATAGGAGAAATAGATGTAGGAGATTCTTTCTTATTGATTTTAAAAACTACTTGCTCTTGTCCAACTCCTAAAGAGATCTTTTTACCGTAAACATCAATCTTTATATGAGCAGTTTCCAACATGGGCCTGCCTAGGATAATCGGGATATTTTCATCTTCCATGATGTCGAGAATGATGAAATCAACGGGAAACAAAAATTTACTAATTTTCACTAGCACATTTTCTTTTATCCCTTTTGGAGATTACATGGATCTATCAGCCATTTCGATAGTCATTTTAATTGGTTTCAAACTTCCAACTCCTAATCTTTTGAATAAGGAGTATGGCATAACACTTATACTTGCTCATAGATTAGCCAAAGTATTACTCATAGAGTGGTTTCTAATAGTACAAGGAAGGATGAAACTTCCAGGATCTGTTTATTTAGGAGGAAGTTTATTTTGAAGGGTAGCGAGTAGTTGTAGTTGTAATCATTAATTTCCATGAGAAAACCCTTTTTGTAAATGCTGTATTGTTTATCATGAGTTGTTAGTTGGATCTTATTTGCCCTTACTGATTGCCCCTTTTTTACTTTTCCCCCCCACAGGTCTCAATTTTAGCATCAGTGTAGTGTTTAGGCTTTGGGTGGAGATCAACTGAGCGAGGTGATTTACTTTTTTTGCTCTAACCTTTTATAGAGGAATCATGAATTCTTAAACTTAGATCAGTAACCTTATCATGATCTTCTTCATCCACCAATTTATTTTGATTTCTTCCTTTTAAACCAATCCTTCAAACATTGCACAAATTTGTCTTGAGGCTTGTTGGACCGCTGCTAGGGTTTAAGTGTTGGTCTTATCATAGTTCATTTCCTAGACCTTATGCTTTTAAAACCTACATAGTAATTTTTCTATCATCATCCGTATTTAATTGAGAAACTCCACTTTTTAGCTCTTCCATTAACGTGATTTAGTAGTTTTTAGCTTTCCCGGTGAAACAAATGTAATAGGTTAATAGTATTCACATGCGATTATCTTCGCAATGCCATTTTGCGAAAAAAAATGTTTCAACTACTTCATGGATTGAATTCAATGCTTCTTGTAAAAACTAATAGATCGATAGATCGTTAAGCCTCAGGTTGTTTAGAGACCTCTATCTAGGATAATATCAATGTTATAATTATAAAACAAAGCGGCATAAGGAACAAATATAATTCAACAAGTTGTTCTACATTAATAAACAAAATGTTCTTCATAGCCCCAATTCTAGATGATTCAATTCTAGAACAGTTACTCAAACTAAATAACTAGGAATCTTAGATTCTTGAGGCTAAAAACAAACAAAACCCCTATGGCGTCTACATTAAATAACCACGCATATGAAACCAAACAAACTTTTTTTAAGTTGTTACATCTTGACACACTTTCTGGATGCATAAAACCTATAACCTGTATCTCTTTATATACAAGAGATAATAGGTTTTACAAAGAGGAAAAAAAAAAATAAGCAGAAATCTTTTAAATATTTTAACTGATCTTCTCTATCTTCTTTCTTCATAAAGAGAAGCTTTGATATCTCTATAATTTGATACTTTGACTCAATCTTCAATAATTCCCCACCAGTATTAAATCATGAAGGCAGTATTAAAACTTTTAAATCAAGATATAACTAACTGCTTTTACCACAAGCAGTAGTAACTGCTTTTTAACGCTAGCAGTATTAACCTACATAATAACACAGAACTAATCTTTAAAACCTTAGAATATTAACTCATGACATACTATTACTACTTATCTTCCATACTAGCAGCACAAATACATTTAGCAGCATTAATCATCCTTGAACAGCAGAAGTATATACTTGGCAACACTAAGTATATACTAGCAGATTAAAAAGTACTAGCAGCATTAAGTATATATCTATCACAGCATTACATCCGTACTTGAGCCCTAACAGCATTAACTGAGTCGAGCAGCACTATAAACAACACCGCAGAAACTATATTCCAAGCAGCCTTAATCTTCTTTAACACAGCAATTAACTTTGTATACAAAACCAACAGTAAGAACTGCTAACCCTAGCAGTAAGTAACCATCATATTACCCAGTAGTAACTAGCTGATCTAGATCATTGCCTTGAAGTTTCCATGTCTTCTGATTTAAGCACGATAATGATCAAGAATAACATTAACATCCTTCTCTTCCAAATCATGACCACCATAGATACCATTAATGCAATCCCCAACTTTATACAATCACGAAAGACTATCAAGAAAACCCTAAATTTTGGATTTCTTCCTTTTACCAGATTCCTTCAAACATTGCTCAAATTTGTCTTTGAGGCTGGTTGGACGACTGCTAGGTTTAGTGTTGGTCTTATAATAGTTTATTTCGCTAGACCTTATGCTTTTAACCTTAACATAGTAAGTTTTTCTATCATCATCAGTATTCAATTTGAGAAAATCCACTTTTAGCTCTTCCATTTCGTGATTTAGTAGTTTTAGCTTTTCGGTGATAACATGTAATAGGTTAAGAGTAGTCATGTGATTTTCTTCCCAATGCCATTTGTGCGAATGTTCAACTAATTCTTGGATTGACTTCAATGCTTCTTGTAAAAAGCTAATAGATCGTTAGATCGTTTAAGCTCAGGTTGTTTAGACCTTTATCTAGGATAATATCAATGTTCATAAGTTATAAAAACAAAGCGGAATAAGAACAAAGATATTCAACAAGTTGTTCTTCATTAATAAACAAACGTTCTTCATAGCCCCAATTCTAGATGATCAATTCTAGAACGGTTACTCTAACTAATAACAGGAATCATAGATTCTTGAGGCTAAAACCAACAAACCCTAGGCGTCTACATTAAAGAACTCACGCCTAGAACACACACATACTTTTTTAGTGTTTACATCTTGACACACTTTTCTGGATGCATAAAACCTATAACCTGTATCTCTTTATATACTAGAGATAATAGGTTTTACAAAGAGATAAGCATAAATCTTTTAAATATTTAACTTGATCTTCTATTATCTTCTTTCTTCATAAGGAGATCTTTTGATATCTTTATAATTTGATATCTTTGATTAAATCTTCAATAATTCTCCACCAGTATT
>BQNB010132253.1:2062-18656 GCA_026074375.1 Tanacetum coccineum | reverse complement strand
CGTACCCCCTTCTCTGGCTCGAAGTTCTCTTTTTGAGCTCGAATGGGATCCTCTCCCTAATTAGACTATAAGATCTTTGAATAGTTTCGAGTGGCTTAAAATCATCTTTGGGATGATTACCAGTATGGGAATCCGCCACGCGAAGGCCTACACCCTTCGTAGGAGGTCTTCGACGAAACTAGGGTAAAGGTCTGGCTGAGTCAAAACCCACGTTCTCCCTCTCTGCCAAGGCTTTCCCGCCAAGGTAGAGATCGTGGTACATAGTTCCTACAATCACCCCTTAAATCGTGGGACACCCCCATGTTCACCGGTTTTTGTGCTAGGCCTCGTCCATCCTATTTTCACACCTATAAATAGATGTGCAGGTCTCCAAGTATGAGAACACCTTTTATACACTCATTTTACCTTACTTTACGCTACAAAGCACATACTTACTCTCACACCAGAGGTGGTTCGCAAGGACACCCCCTGCGCTTCATTTAACGTAGTGTTTCCATTTGTGTTGACACAGGTTATCCGAGACTTGGAAACCCAGCAACCGTCGCAAGAACTCTTCGATCTCTTCGAAGCTTAATTATGCCCATATTTGCATAATCAGTGGCGCCATCCATGGGACCCGCAACAATTAGTCCCGTTTTAACCAAGTCAAATAACCTCAAAACCATTCTACCTACTTTTCTGAGATGACAAACGGAAGAGAAATGATGCCACCACCGGGTTTCTCGACATCACCTCAGATACCAAATAACACCACCAGTGAAAGATCACCTATGATTACTACCGTGTTTGCCGCCACTACTCCTGAAAACACGCCATTTGCATATCGCGCTTATACTTCAATTAATCCTAATCCTATGATTAGTCTTGCCTTTGTGGAAGAAAATTATAAAGTCCTTGAATCTCTTCTAAGAGAATGACGAAGACAGATACATAATGAATACCTCCAAACTAAACTTGAATACTTCAGTGAGGACTACGATGAAGAGCGAGAGATGGAACCAAGACCTGAGCCCAACCGGGAAGCTACTCCAACCCTTCGGCCAAGGTCTCCTGTGGTCCGTAGGCAACGAGAAAGAGTTGTGGGATTTGAGGAAGCACCGAACAGGGAAGGAAACAGGAGAGGAAGGAACGCCGAAGGTACTAGGCCCTCAGAGATTGAAGCTGAAAAAAGGGGAGTGAACCTCCCCCCGCTCTTGGTGACTCACTTAGGAAGGAACAAAAGTGGTCAACCTCTCCGATCCTCTTTGACCTCCGTACAAGGAGGCCATCAGCCTTCGACTAACATGAGGGGAATCTCCCTCCTAACGGTATGCTTCTCTCACACCATGCCCAACCTTTCATACCTAGTAGTTTACATACACCTACCGGGCTTGTGCCTATTCATGTTAACCCCTACTCTCAAACATCTGGAGGTCTTGTCAATGGGCAAAATCTGAGTTTCCCTTTCCAGGACCAGATTGATAATCCCCCTACTGGGGGAACCTCCACCTATCATCGATAAAGGGGTATATGCCACAGACCTTCGCCAACAATGGTATACCTTCATACAATGGGTCTATGTATCTAGCAGTTACCCCTTCGAGTAACTACCCATTTTATACGCAACCCATGTATGCTCCACTAAATATGCCTATGTACCCAAACCCTACAGGTTACTTTATAGATTCCACAGGTTCTGTAACCCTCTTTGTTTACTGGATAGAGGATTGTCCTCTTCTGGATGGAATAAAAATGCCCCCCCATATTGGTTCTTACGATGGAAAAGGAGACCCATATAATTTCTTGCACCTTTTCAAAGGGGTCATCCGCATGCAAAAATGGTTAATACCCGTAGCTTGCCATATGTTCACATACACCCTCAAAGATTCCGCCCGCATATGATGGAACAGTCAGAAAACAAGTAGCATTCTCAAATATAAGGATCTGAAGGCTAAGTTCTCGTCACACTTCAGTCAGCAAAAGAAGTTTACAAAGATACATTTGTCGATTTACAACATCAAGCAAAGAGAAGGCGAAAGCACCAGGGCCTTCATTACCAGACACACTGACGATAATTTACAGATTTTGGGTCTACACGAAGAGCAACATAGCTCTGGTTTTGTCCATGGTTTAAGGACAAGAAGCTTAGTCGAGCATCTCTCTACAGACCTCCTGACCACCTATAAAGGCTTGATGGAAAAAACCTACATCTGGATCAAAGCAAGAGAAGTGGCGACCAATGGAACTCCTAATGATCAAAGGGAAAATTTTAAAAGATCAAGGAAATCCTCTTGGGACAATAACCGAGGACAGAAGGGCAGGGATAGGTTCTCCCTATACCGAGGACCTAATCATGGACTGCTCTCTAACCTGTCTAAAAGCCCAAGAGAGATCCTTGCCACAGAAAAGGCAGCTAGAAGCTTTGAACAGCCTCCTCATTTGTTTGGAAGTAGACGGTCATGAGACATGTCCAAATATTGCCATTTCCATGAAGACGATAGGCACGCCACCAACGAATGTCTTCAATTAAGAAACCAAATTGAAGATGCTATGAAATCAGGACAACTTTCCCATCTTGTAAAGGGAATTAAGAAAGAAAAAGTAAAGGCCTCCGAAAACCAGCAAACATAAGGGAAAAAAGACAAAAGAACTACGCCAGGCGAAGCACCTATACTCATGATAAAGCATGATGAGTAGTATATGAAGAATAAATTCGAAGGCCTCATCTCCGAAAGCAAGGAAATTACATTTCCTCCAGGAGGTAGTAATTCTTCAGCGCCGGTAGTAATAAACGATAAGGTCTTTGGAAGAGAAGTAAACCGAGTGCACATGGATAGTGGAAGCTCATGCGAAGTAATTTACAATCATTGCTTCATGAAATTAAAATCATCCATCAGAGCATCCAAGGTAGATTCGAAGGTCCCCTTAATTGGATTTTTAGGAGAAAAGTCTTGGTCTATTGGGAAAATTCCTCTGGAAATCATGATAGGATACCCCCTATCATAAGAAAGGAAACTCTCAAATTTGTGATCGTTAAGTCTGATTTGCCATATAATATGCTACTAGAGAGGACAGCAATGCAGAAGATGGAAATCGTGGTTTTCACCATTCACGGGGCCATCAAATTCCACACCACCAGAGGGATTGGTATGGTATTTTTGACACATGAATCTGATAAAGTAAAAGAAGAAATGAAGAAGGTCAGAGAGACCCCCCCCAGCAAGTAAAAAAGGGGTGCTCAGCTGCACTACGGCAAAAGAAAAAGTGGTCGTTAATAACAAATATCCGGAACAAATAGTCGCTATCGGAAAGTAGTTACCGGAATACTTCAAAGGACGGCTACGAGACCTCCTGAGGGCTAATGCAGATGTCTTCGCATGGACCCATGCTGATATGACAGGGATCACTAGAACCATTATAATTAAGGGAAAGTCCTTTAATACAAAACACAAGTTGAATGAATACAGCCACGTCAAGCCAATCAAGCAAAAAAGAAGGGGTCTGGGCCCCGATCGTAATACAAACGCTTGTAAAGAAGTAGAGGAACTAACGAAGGCAGGAATCCTATAAGAAGTTAAGCGTCAGACATGTGTAGCCAACCCAGTCATGGTAAAGAAATGTGACGGAAGGTGGAGGATGTGTGTTGATTTCACAGATATAAACAAAGCCTGCCCCAAAGACTGCTACCCTCTACCTAAAATTAACTGGAAGGTAGAATCCCTCTTAGGATTCTGACTGAAATGCTTCTTGGATGCATACAAAGGTTATCACCAGATTCAAATGGCAAAAGGAGATGAAGATAAGATGGCCTTGTTCGCAAGAGAAGCGGTCTTTTGTTACCGAAAGATGCCTTTTGGATTAAAGAATGCTGGAGCAACATACCAAAGATTAGTAGACAAGGTCTTCTACGATCAAATAGGAAGAAACCTTGAGGCATATGTCGATGACATGGTGATCAAAAGTACGTCGGAAGAAGAAATATTGGCAGATATAAAGGAAACTTTTGAGAAGTTCCGATCAATCAACATGAAGTCAACCCGAAGAAATGTTACTTCGGCGTCGAAGAAGGCCCATTCTTAGGACACATGATTACCATACATAGGATATAAGCTAACCCTTAGAAGGTAAAAGCCATCACTGATGTCTAGCAGCCAAAGACGCTCAAAGACGTACAGAGCCTTAACGGGAAAATAGCAGCCCTCGGCCGTTTCCTATTGAAGGGTGTCGAAAGATCACTTACCTTCTTCAAGGTACTCAAAAGCTGCATAGATAAGAAGAACATACATTGGATACAAGAAGCAGAAGCAACACTTCATGAGATAAAGACATTTGTAGAAATTCTGCCAACACTTACGGCACCAGTACAAGGGGAGATTCTAATGATGTACCTCGCAGCCTCAACAGAGAGCATAAGTGCGGCTTTGTTCGCAAAAAGGGAAAAAGAACAGATGATTGCGTAAAGTTTTATACACGTATAATAATATAAGTATAGAAAATTACCAAACTACCCTTGAGGACAAAAGTAGTAAGGTAAATTCTCACAAGTATATATAATAATACGTATATTTACCGGTAAGTGACTACCAGGTCGTATTCCTCGAAGATTTATAAAATTGAGACCACGTTTGTTGTTTGGACAATGATTTGAATTGGTTCAAAGATGATTTGTTTTCTAAATTCTAAAAGTAAGCAAATTAAAGGACAAATAAACCTAACTTTAATAACGAGAAATTAAACTTTAACTAAAAACGCAAAACGAGAACCCTAAATGGTGATTAAAAACCCTAAATTTCCAAAATTAAACCTAAAATGAAATTTTCACTCTTTAATATGGACTCTAATGACAAAAAAGTAATTTAAAGACACTAGAACAAAACGATTTGAATTGAGCTTAAAAAAAACACGAAAAACGTGAACGGAAACGAAACTCGTACTTAAAAAATTAAATTTTGCAATTTTAACCCCTGCGGGAAGCAAACTAATTTTCCTATAAACTATATGATAAAGGGAAATTTGCTGAAAAAAAAAGAATTATATTTTTTGATTATTTTCCCTAATTATTAGTGATTTTTTAAAGAATTTATAAAGGAAAAATATTAAAATATTAAAAGTAACTCTAAAAATTTGAAAAAAATACTAAAAGTGTAAAATGGCAAAGATTTGATTTTCTTTTATAAATATAATACTAAAAAATAAGCCGGACAGAAAAAGCCCTAAAAGCTAGGAAATAAGCTACCACTTAATATAAGAAGAATGAAATGAAAAATGTGTTTAAAGTTAAGTGTAGGGCTATCATAACAGATAGCCCTACTGGTGCTAGTGGTAAGTCGTTTGTGTTATGAGTTAGGAGACCTGGGTTCGAGTCCCAGGTCTGCCTTTATTTTGTGAAAAAGAACTTTATTTTAAAGCTATTTATAGAAAATAATTAATCCTATAAAAATAAGCATATAACATAACTAACTGAGGGGGGGGTTGGGGGGATGGGGGGGGGCAACTACTTTCAACTAACTAATAAGATCAGAATAAGTGAATTAAACAGACAGACTTATTGAAACTAAATTTCAAAACAGTTTTCAAAAATGACTAACGACACATTTCAGACACAAATTTCAGATAATCTTACTTACTCATGAACTCAAAATAATTTTAAATCTTAAAGTTCAGCTTCTAAACTAGTTATGCAACAATTCTCAAAACCTAAAACAAGATCTAACCTAGCTGAATGTGTAATCAAAAACTGAGTAAAAAGGCTGAATGCTTGACAGAATTTAACTAAAATGGGTAAAAAGTGATAAATCATTAAACCAAAACTAAAACCTATATGACCAGATGTTAAATCTCTTAAGGAGAGTAGATGGACTTGTGAAAACAACTTTTGAGCTCCTAAACTCAGAATCAAAATAACTCAATGCTAAAACTGATTTAATCATCACAGAGGTAAATTTTTGCTTTTGAAAACTTGACTTTAACCAAAAACTCAACCTAAACTCTCTAAACTTGTTCTAAATCAGCTGCATAAGAAATCAAAAGCAACCTAGAAGGTTAGAACACTAGCAGAACTAACCTTAGAGTTAGTTCTGACCTAGTCCCAAACACCCCTTAACATGACAGTTTTGCAATTTAAGCTTGTAAAAATGATTTTCAAAACATAAACACTTAATACCAGATCTTAATCTCCTAAATAACAACCTAATGAGCAAATCTAATCCACCAATATACCTTGGAACAACATCCAAACAGATTAAATGCTAATAAAAATGGAATTTAAGCAAATTTAAAGCACAAACTTGAAAACTAGGATCCAACAAGCACAAATCAAAAACAGATAATCAAATTAAGCAAACAAGTCATATAAAAGCATAATTTAACACTAGAATAAGCAAGAATAAGTAAATGCAATAATGAGCTGCAAAATGTAAATTAAGACTTATAATTGGTCCTTAGATCTTGATGAAGACCTAACCATCTAACCTAACACCCCTAGGTCCAGGCTATAGTTCTGAATCAAACCAATTATCACCCAAGCTTAAGCAAGCTTATAGATCCAAACACCAAAACCAAATTCCAAGTCTTCAAATGCAAATTGAGAACTCTAAACGTCTAATCCAAAAGCTCAAACCAGTTTAAGCAAAACTCCAATGAAGCAGTAGAAAACAACTATGAATGATTGAAATAGTAATTTGAGAAGATTGAATGAAACAGTACAATGGAAATGGATAATATTTTTGGATTTTTTTATTTATTGAAAATTAAGGTTACAATACAAGAAAGGAATTTGACAAGGTAATTAAATTGCTGGAAAGTAAATTACATGAAAGATAAAGTGGTAAACTAATTTTTAAGCATAAAATTGAAGACCCCTTTCTATCTAACTATCTATCTCTATTTATAGTGAAATGAGCAGAGCTGAGGTGCCTTTGGTGTGCATCTTTTGTGAGTGAAATCTTGAGTAGAGCCCAAGGAATAAATCCCCACCTTTGAATCATCAATTTTATCAACAACTTTTGATCTTGGCCGTTTTAATCATATGTGTGATGTGACGGATCGCCAGTGTGGCACTTCTAGAAGTGTACACGCTCTTAGTGTGACTCATAGGAGCGTTCCAAGCTGAAAATGACATATACCCGCCATGGTTGAGTTTATTTTACCCTGGTTTAACTCAGGGTTAGAGACGATGAACAGTAAAACCAATTGGTGCCCTTTTTTTTATACATTCGTTTGTTTGACTGAGGGTTAAAAAGGGGGTGTTGACTTGGGCTCGGTTTAAAAGGGTAATCGGCTAAGGTTAATTATTTTGGGCTGGGTTATAAGGGTTAAGTTATAAAGGGATAACGAACGTTATGTCTTATATTATAAAGAGATAACGGTGTTACGGCTTTAGGGACTTTTGGTGAGATTTGATTTAACATTAAGGATTGATTTGGTATTTTTGGTGTAACATTCCGTATTTTCAGGTCAGTTACGACGTCATCTATTTTACTAATTATTTTTTTTTCTCGTACGTGTTTATTGTTAATTCTTATTATATAGTTAAATTGCGTAAACTAAAAATCAATAATTAACGTAAACGGACACCAAACGAATTAAAGTTTTCGTCAAGCAAGCAATATATTATTTTTTCAAAAGTAATAATCAACTTTTTATATTTTATTTTTATTGGTTACGTAAAACGTTTACGTTTCGCAATTATATACATTTAGGCATACTCGAAAGCACCAAAACTTTTCTACGCTTCAACAAATACCTATGTTTATATCTAATGCTTAAAGTTTTATAAAACTTTACCTACATTCATCACTTGAGCCGAACCTTACACGAAACAAATAGACAAATACATACACTTTACAAAGTTATGCATTATGTTTTAATAAAACTACAACTTATACATTATCAATATATACTTTCATTTTCATTTGGCAAATAAAGAACTAGCTAAACATCTACCTTGATTTCATGGGATAACATCTTCTTTAGGGAACCAATAAACACAATTCCTTAAAACCATGGGATGATTAACACTTTTTCCCAAATTCTCAAGTCCAAATACTTTTCCCAATTCTCACCAAATCCTCCGACTAAACGCCAAATTCTATATCTCAAAAATACTTTAACAAAACGCATTTCCCTCCATCGACTTTCAATATTGACACGAAACATGTTTCACTTTTAAAAATTCACTTTAAACGTACTAAACCACGGGAGGGTGGGGGTGGAAGAAGTGGCGGCTTATTGGGTGGCAAGATTAAGGCCCAATAAAGATCCAAAACGTATTTTTTAAGTTTCCATAATCCGTTTTATTATTTTAAGTCCGAAGCCAAAATATAAGTTTAAAAAAACCATTTTAAGCTATAAGCCAATAACAAGCCAAAACAATATAAACTAAAATAAATTGTAAGCCGAAACCCAATAAGCCAAACCAAAATTGGTCGAACCAAATAACCAAAATAAAATAAGCCGAAACTTTTATTAGCCGAACCATAATAAGCCAAAACCAAATTAGCCGAAACAAATAAGCCACAAATAAGCCGAAAATAAGCCCAATATATAAGCCAAAACCAAGCCATAAGCTGAAACCAATATGAGCTAAACAAATAAGCCATAAGCCGAAACCAATATAAGCGAAACAAAATAAGCCCCATAAGCCGAAAACCATATAAGCTAAACTAAATAAGCCGAACAGCTAATAAGCTCGAAATTAAATAAGCTATAAGCCCATAAGCCGAAACAATCAAATGGGCCAAGCCCAATATTATTTTCTTCTTTCCTTCTTTTGCGAAACCAACCAAAGCCCAAACAATCAAATAAGCTCAAACTAAGCTTATTTTTAAGCATCTTTCAAAATAATCCCAAAAGTACTTTGACAAAATTATAAAAATACCACCACAACCAAAATATTCAAACTTTCGACCCTTGTTTTCTCTTGTCGAGGTTTGACGCAAGCAAATACCCCTTTTTACATTTGTACATTTTCAAGAATTGATTTTTATGACGATCAACTTGTACAACTAGTATTAAGACACCATAATAAGCATAGAAGTACAACTTAAATCAAATTTAGAAAACTTACAACTTTGGCGAGTTTGGTTCGATTTTGACGCAAGAGAAAGAGACCCAAAAACCTTTTTCTATAACCCGCGTCTATCTAATATCAACCCACTATCGATCTTTTAACCCCGTGTTCTTGGAAACTTCAAAACAAATCAAATGTTTCTTGCCCTTTGGTGTTTTTCGTCCGAAATAGAGAGAGAGGATAGATTTTTTTGTGTTTGATTTCAAAATGAATGTATGAATGTGAAATTTTGTGGTATGTGAAAGAAATATAAGAGTACTAGGTTGAGACAACCTAGCTAGAAAATAGCCATCTTGTCCCCTAAGGCCTATCTCATCTAAAATTAGATCCTAGGAGGGTCTCGGGTTCTTCTTTTCGTGTCGGGATCACTTAAAAGCTCAAAGTTTGATGATTTAAAATGTTACCCAAGTTTAATTAATATTCCCATTGCGTTTAAAATCACTTTTCCATAAATCTAGGTTATTTATACGACACATATCACCTTAATCTACTATAAAAATTCTATTTAGACGTTGCCGGCCGGGTCAGGACCGAAAACACAAATTTTTGTTTAAAACTCAACCGAACCATCCTCACAATTGTGAAAACATTTTAATTCCCAAAATAAGCTTTGTCAAAATTGACTTGCTTAAAATTTGCACTTAGCGACAAGTTAACGGTTATCACAATATGCATCTATTTTACCACCACCATGCAAATAAGAAATTTTACATAATACACATCGACATTCACTACCGCATCCAACTTTAGCCTATCAGATGGAGTCAAACCGTTAGCAAAAAACATATTGGCTTGAGAAAATAAAGTGAATGAACAAATTAAAGTCGAGAACAAACCTGATAACTAATTGTCCTACATATATGTCCGCGTATATACCGACGGGTCACCATATCCAACGGGTTGAAGGTTTCGCGGACTGCGCACTACATCAACCCGAGAAGACAAAATGTTAGGCTCGATAAAAGAGGACACCCTCCTCAAACGTTGGACAATAACAAACACTTTATGCAACATCACTATCCCGGGAATTTAAAGGGAGCGACTTCTCCAAGGAGTACCAGACACCCAAGGCATAAGGCTAGCTATAGGTCGTCTCCTTCATCCCAAGGAGTCCAAGAACAGTATTTCTGAACAGTATTTCTGGTAGTATAAACATCCAGAGCATTACTAACATGAAAGGCAGCATTAATTTCACCACACATTTATTACTTATAGCCCCTTCGGCTCTTACTTATAGCCCCTTCGGCTCTTACCAAAGTACTTACTTTCACGCCCGAGCTTGGTCCTGGGTCAACACCCGGGGCGAGCTAACGGGTTTTCTCTCTTACTTTCAGATACTTAGGTGGATTACTCGACTAGAAGCGTGGGAACTCTCCTATTTCCTCTAGAACGGTAAATTACTTAAACAAATTGGCGCCATCCGTGGGACGTCTGATCTTATCTACCAAGAATGACTAGTCCCACAAGAGGTGGAGATCCGGAGGGTCAAGACGACCGAGAAGGAACTCCCCCTCTAACGAAAGAACAAATCGAAGGGCACATATCCGCCATGAAGTCTATAATCAAAGAGCACAACAAGCGAAACAAAGCTAACCCGATACGGCTGAACTTCGAGATGGAGGACCAAGACCCCAAAGAGGACCGCATTGTGAAGGGAAGGGAGATTGATGACGAAGATTTAAGTAAACCTTTCAAAGAAACATTAAAGACGCCCTTTACGCGAAGAATAATCGAGTTCTCTGGTCCAGAATATAGCATGCCAACCAACATCGCATTGTACAACGGGTCCACTGACCCGGCAGACCATTTGAATCGTTTTGTGGGGGCAGCGAACTCGGGGGAATGGCCCATGCCAGTATGGTGCCGAATGTTTCAGCAAACGCTGGACGGGTCAGCCAGGGGGTGGTTCGAGAGCCTTCCTCCCAATAGCATAGACGAATGGTGGAGGCTGAGAGAGGCTTTCACCACTAGATATTCAACTAGGAAAGCGTGTTACAAAGAACCTCACGAAATCACCAAGAATATGAGAAGCTAATGAAACCTTAACGGCATTCAAGGAAAGATGGACCGTAGAGACAGGATTCATCATGGGTGTTCCGGAAGTTATGAAGATTTCATCATTCATGGATTCTGTTAAGTCCCCCGAATTAGCCAAGCGTTTTGCTAGTAGCGTGCCCAAGACAGTCGATGAAATGATGAAACGTTTAGATGAGTTCGTAAGGGCCGAGGAGGCATACGCCCTTGCGGAATTACCGCTAGGAGAATCACGAGACATTCATCGTCGATTATCTTTTCCGGCAGGGTCGCGAGACGTCCACCAACGACTGACTTTTCCAGCTGCCAGAAGAGACGACCGAGACGGTCGGAACAACTCGGGAAAAGATTTCCGGAAGGGCGACTAATAGGAATGTCCTTGTACAAGGGCAGAGACAACTTCAATACGGGAAGACACAGAGATTACGGAGCCCCGTACCACCAAAGGGAACGAACAAACAGACCTGTACCGGTACTTTCGTTAGATTCTTGACAATAGAGGCCCTAAAGAAATACTGGCAACGGAAACGCAACTGCAACTACCACCACCAAGACCTGTGGCTAATCCGTTAAGGACGGGTGACCCAGATAAATACTGTGATTATCACCAGGACAAGGGTCATCACACAAATGACTGTATCCAGCTGAGAAAGCAACTAGAAATCGCCTTAGAATCAGGAAAGCTTAATCTGTTGAAGAAAGATCTAAGGCAGAGGTGGAAAGGAGACAAAAAGAAACCCTCCGGTGCAGAAGGAAAATTAACAAGTGTCCGCGTTCACTCTCTAAAAAGAAGAAAACGAAAAGACCGCGAAGCAAACGGAGTCGTTTTTTTTGGATTGAACACCACCTATCTCTTTCCCGCCAATTATGACAGATGATGCGTCGGACGAACCACTGATAATAGAAGCAGAGGTTGAAGGATATCTCGTAAGGCGGGTCTATGTGGACGACATGGGGGGGGGGGGGGGGGGGGGGTGGGGACATCAGTGGAAGTCATGTTCGAGACATTGGGCTTCGATGACCCTTTCGGAGAAGTGAATGCCCGGACTCAGGGGAAAACTAGAACTGATTTGGCTGGGTTATCGCAGAGAGGTACGAAACCTTTGGGAAAATTGACCTGGAAGTATGCTTCGGGAATGAAGGATTGAGCCGGAGGACATCACTGAAATTCATAATCATCCGCGCACCATCCCCTTACAATGTAAACTGTGGAGACCCAGGCCTGAAGATACAACATGCCATCCCATCAATATCCATTCAATGATCACATTCCCACTCCAAGGGAATAGCTACTGTTGATCGCTTCGAACAAATCACAGAATTGCTGAATGCCGAAAAAAGAGAGGAGAAAGCATATTATAAGGGAAGAAACGCCCCATCATCAGAAGAGGTGGCGTTGGATGTTTACCGAGCAAATAATTGTCACCCCAGCTTTCCCGACCAAAATGGTCACCATTGGAGGAAGACTCTCCAAAGGTCAGTTAAGTAGCAATCTGAAAACTCTTCTGAAAAGGCATCATGGAGGTGTTCGCCTAGAACCTGCCAACATGACTGGGGTACGCTCGACAGGTCAAGAGCACGCCCTCAATGTAAAACCCCGTCCCCTCGATCCAGTATGTCAAAAGAGAAGAACCTTCTCCCCAGAAAAAAGCAGAGCAGTTACCAAGGAAGTAACCGAGTGGATCAAAGCGGGGATAGTCCGTCCGGTCAAATACCCGACATATATCTCCAACCCAGTTTAGTCAAGTAGGTGACGGACTTGGAGAATGGCATCGACTTCAAAACCTGAACCTCACCTGCCCAAAGGATTATTATCCTTTACCTAACATAGACTGCAAAGTCGAGGCGGTCATGGGTTTCAGGTACAAGTGCTTCTTGGATGCCTACAAAGGGTATCATCAAATCCAAATGGCAAAAGAGGACGAAGAAAAGACAGCTTTCTACACGGAGCAGGGAACGTATTGTTATACGAAGATGCCGTTCGGTCTAAAGAACGCAGGGGCCACCTATCAAAGACTGGTAGACTCGACCTTCCAAAGCCAGATAGGAAGAAACCTGGAGGCATACGTAGATGATATGGTAATCAAAAGTAAGGAAGAAACAGGCCTCCTGGCTGATATAGCAGAGACGTTTGAAGGTTTGAAAACAATAAACATGAAGCTAAATCCCAAAAAGTGTTCGTTCGGAGTAGAGGAAGGCAAATTCCTGGGGTACATGGTCACTTCGGAGGGAATCCGAGCAAATCCTAAGAAGACGAAAGCTATATCGGACCTTCAGTCCCCTAAAACATTGAAAGAGATGCAAAGCCTCACGGAAAACTTAGCATCTTTAAAAATCGTTTCTTGGCCAAATCAGCCGAAAGGGCCCTCCCTTTCTTCAACACACTGAAAAATATAACGAAGGAGAACAAGCACGAATACCGATGGACCACGGAGGCGGAAGAGGCCTTTCAGCAGATGAAGAGACTGATCATGTCGCTTCCATCGCTGACACCACCTTTCCCGGAAGAAACGTTATACGCATACCTAGCGGTGTCTAGGGAGGCGGTCTCCGCAGTACTCTTGACAGACCGGAATGGAAGGCAATGTCCCGTACAATACGTGAGCAGAACACTAAACGAGGCAGAAAGGAACTACTCCCCGTTGGAAAAACTAGCTCTTTCATTGGTTAACATGACAAGAAGGCTAAGGAGATATTTTGAAGCTCATCCGGTAAAACGTCAATCACGATCAGCCAATCAAAAACAACTCATAGGACAGAAGCTTCGGGAAGCCAAGCCAAATATGCCGTGGAGATATGAACCGTACAAAATCTCCTTCATACCGCGAACGCTGTAAAAGGGTCTAGTCTAGCAGACTTCCTTTCTGAAGCCCCCCCCCCCCCCCCCATACTGGAGAAAGGGAAGAGTAAATATTTTTCGAAGTCCGAGTCTCATACCGGGATAGATGTCACAGAGTCACGGACCCTTTACACGGATGGTGCGGCATTTCAAAAGGCTCAGGAGCCGGTCTTATTTTAACTGGACCCAGTGGAGTGGAATATGCTTATGCCCTCCGGTTAACATTTGCCAGCACAAATAATGAGGCAGAGTATGAGGCTCTCCTAGCAGGACTGCGTATAGCGCGAATGATGAATGTCCTATGGATAGAGGTTAAGGTAGACTCCAAGCTCGTGGCCAGTCAGATTAATGGAATGTATGAGGCTAGCAATGGTTCAATGATCAAATACCTAGCCAAAGCTAGAGAGTACATCTCTGAATTTAAGACCTTCTCCATTGAAAACATACCAAGAGGAAGTAATCAGAAGGCTGATGTATTGAGCAAGCTAGCCACCGTGCCGTTCCACAACCTTACCAAAGAGATATTGGTCGAGGTCCTGAATGAACGGTCAACGGAGGTCCAAGAAGTACAGACTATAGTAGAAGAGGAGGGAGACAACTGGATGACTCCTATCATCAAATACTTGGAGGAAGGCATAGTCCCATCGGATAGCAACGAGGCACGAGCTCGCTAGCCAGGAAAGGCCAATATACAATGGAGTCAGGAGTCCTATTCAAAAAGGGGTATTTGATTCCTATGTTGCGTGTGTTTTCTTTAGTGAGATTTCTACCTTATATTTCTCTTGTTTGAGAAGTATTTTGGAAAGAAATTCTTACGGGATTAATATAATACGTATATTAAATTTGTTTCTACTACATCAGCCCACCATGCATGCAGACGCAAAAACGGAGGTAGATAAGTGTAACTCGTGTCAGATTCACTCACCGATACCAAGACTCCCGAAAACATTCATGACTTCCATCATGGCCCCGTGGCCTTTCTATCAGTGGGGAATGGACATACTTGGTCCGTTAACTCCGTCCAGAGGAGGAGCTAGGTTTGTAATTGTGGCCATTGACTACTTCACCAAGTGGGTAGAGGCAAAGCCGCTGGTCAAGATAACGGGCAAGGAGATGATCCGTTTCGTGATGGACAACATCATATGCAGATATGGCCTCCCAAGAATCATTGTCACAGACAATAGGGCACATCCGCAGGCTAACGGTTTAGTCGAAAGGGCAAATCGAAGCCTTATGGAAGGAATCAAAACCAGGTTAGGAAGGGAAAAAGCAGGATGGGTAGACGAATTACCGAATGTACTGTGGGCCCACCACACCTCAATCAAGCAAAGCAACGGCGAGACCCCCTTCAGCCTAGCAGAGTGGAGGATCAAGGGAAGCCGGGCCCCAAGTGGGAAGGCCCATACATGGTTACAGAAGCGTTCGAAAATGGCTCTTATAAGTTGCAAACGATGGAGGACAAGATAGTTCCTCGGACTTGGCATGCGATCAACTTACGTAAATGCTATTTGTAGGTTTTAAAATCTTATGATTTCTGTATTTCCACATGTTATGTTTGACTAATGAATGTGATAGCTCGTACTCCGAATTTCGATGGGGAGGGCAATTTTCCGATGAATGATTGTTATAACCATCGGATATGAAAATCCACAGACAACTAAGTCACAGGGATTAGTAAACCATATCGAAGGGCCTAGCCCCTCCGGATATGGAAGACCCACAGACAACTAAGTCACAGGGATTAGTAAACCATATCGAAAGGCCTAGCCCCTCCGGATATGAAAAACCCACAGACAACTAAGTCACAGGGATTAGTAAACCATATCGAAGGGCCTAGCCCCTCCGGATATGGAAGACCCACAGACAACTAAGTCACAGGGACTAATAAATCATATCGAAGGGCCTAGACCCTCCAGATATGAAAAACCCACAGACAACTAAGTCACAGGGATTAGTAAACCAATCCAAAGGGCTTAGCCCCTCTGGATATGGAAGACCCACAGACAACTAAGTCACAGGGACTACTAAATCATATCGAAGGGCCTAGCCCCTCTGGATATGGAAGACCCACAGACAACTAAGTCACAGGGACTACTAAATCATATCGAAGGGCCTAGCCCCTCTGGATATGGAAGACCCACAGACAACTAAGTCACAGGGACTAATAAACCATTCCGAAGGGCCTAGCCCCTTCGGATGTGAAAAACCCACAGACAACTAAGTCACAGGGACTAATAAACCATTCCGAAGGGCCTAGCCCCTTCGGATGTGAAAAACCCACAGACAACTAAGTCACAGGGATTAGTAAACCAACCCAAAGGGCCTAGCCCCTCCGGATATGGAAGACCCACAGACAACTAAGTCACAGGGACTGATAGTAAATCATGCTAAAGGGTCCAGCCCCTTCGGACAAAATCAATCCAAACCGGTCAGAGGGATTAACCCAGCCGAACAGGACGGACCTGCAAGTAAGGGTTATCATAATAATGACCATAAGGTTGCCAAAATGCGCATAATAATAAGACACGATAGACAGCACAACAAAACAAGGCATAACAAAAGCATGTAAAACACGACAAAAGAAAGTCTTCAGCAGACCCTCGGCAAAATGGTACAATGTTTGGAAATAGTCAAAAGTACATCTACTTATTACATACATGTATGCATAAAAA
>BQNB010132252.1:0-18656 GCA_026074375.1 Tanacetum coccineum | reverse complement strand
TATCAAAGTCAAACTGTGGTAAACTTTCAGTCAACTTGGTCAACAAAAGTCAAGGTCACTAAAGGACAAAATTCCAAAAGTTACAAATTAGTCCCTCATCTTATCCCAAATTACAAAACTAATCCTTAAATACCTAAAATTAGTTAACACCCATTAACTAATAAACAAAACAACCCGTTAACTCTTTTTATAACAAATCCAAAACCAAGCCCAAACCCAAATCCCTTATAACCCGGCCCAAACCCAAGTCAACCCCGGGTCAAAAACAGATTAAACGCACCCTTATAGTAAAAAAGAGCAGGAAAAGATGTTACTACTATTCACTGTCTTCTACCTTTTCACCCAGGGTCAAATCATAGGGCAAATCACAATTGAGGACTAGAAAGGACAATTCAAGTGTCAAAGTACAACATGGCAGGGTTAAAACGTCACTTAAGCCTCTCATTAGCCAATACCCAAGAAGGAATGCCACGTTGGATTGAAGGAAGCACAAAGGAAATGGCAATTTACACTCATTATACACTTAGAAGAAACACAAGAAGCTACAAACCACAGATTGCCATGCTGGCAATCCGTGTGAGCTCATAAGTGATCCAACGGTTGAAAATGAGTACTCAATGATTAGAGGAATCAAGGGCAATGATTGAAGAAAGATCTAACAAACTTTTGAGCCTAGAAGCTTCCTTGGTGGCTATAAATACGAGCTCTTCACCCACACAAATCTATCTTTTTTCCTTTGTAATTTTAGCTTAGTTTTTTTTAGCTCTTAGATTTTTAGGAAATTTAGCTTAAGCTTTTAAGTTTTAAGTCAATGTAATTTTCATTTAAACTTTTGTAATTTTCTTTTCAAGTAATGTAATCAAGCTTTTTTTAGTTAATGAAATTTGAGTTTTCTTTAATAAATTTGTCAAAAGCTCTCTATAAGCTCTAGTGATAGTGTACGGACCAATAAGCTCTTATAAGCTCTCACAGGTCTATAAGCTTGTGATTGAGCTTAATTCAGTCTTTAATTCACTTAAACCTTAAAATCATCTTAATTACCTTGGATTATTAGATTTAGAAGCTTATGGAAGGGAAGCTAGCCATGGATGAGCTTCCAAGGACTTTACTAGCTTATCCATAAGGATAAACTAGAGCTGTTGATGCTCATTTGAGCTTAATATAGCATTTGTTTAGCTAAGGCACTTGTAAGTCTTCTTAACTTTTCTGTCTTTAGTTTTCTTAGTATAGTTTTGCTTAAATTTGCTTATTAATTGCTTACATGCTTATTTGAGCTTAAATCTGTTTCTAATTGCTTATTAATGATGAATGTCTATCTGTCTTTAGTTTCTTTAATATAGAATTTAGATTTACTCATTTTGTCCTATAAATCATAAAAACCAAAAAAAAATAGCATAATTTGTAGGACTTTAATTCTAGCTTTTCTAGTTGTTGAAATAAGCTCACTAGGTTAGTTATAAGCTACTAGCTATCTGGTATTAAGGTTTCATTAACTAGATTTTAGAATCATAAGCTAAATTGAAATTTGTCTTAATATAAAGGGGTGTTTGGATTAATGCAGTTTGACCTCTTAAAGTCAAACTGAATTGTGCAATTTATTTTGGTTAGTTTGATTTTCAAATTTGATTAGGGTTTGAGCAGGTTTGTAGGATAAGTTTAAGCTTAATATCATTTTGAGGCTTAATCTTTTTGTTCCTGCACCAGGGGAGGTTTTCAATTCCTAGCTAGTAAGAAAATTTGAACCTAGCCTTTTAGGCTTGGTAATTGCTTGTTAAGGGTTCAGACACACTCATTGAGTGTGTCTAGTGTATAATTAACCAACTTTGTTACTTGCAAATTAGTTTTGTCCATTTGGTCAAGTGCATCAGATAGGGCATTTGCAGTCCAACTGCAGTCCCTTTTTGATCATCTTTTAAACTAGCTTAAGTATGATTTAGAGATTAAAATTTAGAAATCTTATAGTTCACATATAGCTTAATATATATTAAAACTTGAATTCAAATTTTTAGCTTATTTTTTAGGTTAATTTAGCCTTAAAAGTTCATCAAAAATCTCAAAAAGCCAAAAACAGTAGCTAGTAGATCCTAGCTTCTAAGTTTAGATTTTTAGCTTATAGTATTTGCTTTTATAGTTTGAATTTATAGCTTATGTGTAGGTTATTAAGTTTTCAAAAATTGAGCTTCTGTTTTAGCTTATTCTAGGTTATAGCTTATTTAGTTTTTAAGTCTTAAGTGCTTATTTTTTGAGTTTACTGTTTTAATCATTAAATTTAGGAGTCCTATAGTGTTTTTGGTTAAATTAGCTTTTCATAATTAGCTTCTACATGTTATAAGCTTTCAGGTTTAGCTTTTGTTTTTAAAAATGAGCTTAAAATGAGTTGTGTGCAAGCATTTAAATGAAAATTAGCTTTTTGGCCCTCAAAGGCTCACTTTCTGAAAACAGCTTTTTCATTAGCTTTTTGAGTGCTTATTTCTAGGTTTCAGCTTAAGCTTGTTTTATTAAAGTAGCTTAAAAAAGGATCCTCTACAACTTTTGTTCTTTAAGTTTTTTCTTTCTTTTTTAACGTTTTTTATATAAAAAAGGGAAGTGGATAGTGGGGCGTGGCAAGACTCGAAACACCCAACCTCAACACTCAACCCTTTATAAACAACACACCACACTCCCTACGCTTTATGGCCCTTGGGTCTTTTCCGTTTTAGACTCTCACACTATTAAATCTTTATACTCGTTTTTCCCTTAGTTTTGGCCCAATCAGCTTTATAAGCTGTTTAAGCTTATTTCACGGCTTATTTAATAAGCTGTGATCTCGGGCTTATTTTTCCTAGGTTTTAATTAGTATAAGCTATTTTCTATAATTTTTCTAGAATTTTTAAAGTTTGTTTAGTATTTTTTAAACATTTATTTTCATTTAAAAACTTTAATAAATCATAAAAAATAGAAAAAAAAATCTTTTTTAGAAAATTTTCTTTTATCATTTAGAACGTAGGAAAATTAGTTTGACTCTCGTAGGTTTATTTTTGAGCATTTTAGCTTTTAGGGCTCAGTTTTCAATTCCTATTATTCATTTTTGTGATCTCTTTCAAATTTTATCGTTAAGTTTTCAAATTTTGCAAATCCCTTTATTTTTACTCATAGAATTAGATTATTAATTCAAATTCTAGGTTAAGGTGCTAATTAGGGTTTATTTTGTCATTTCCGTTTTTCGTTCGCGTGTTTAGTTATTTTTCTTGCATTTAATTGTTTTAATTATTTTTAGTCATAGAAAATCAATCAAAAAGTTGAAAATCATTCATAACATTGTCCAAACTGAATCGAGGGTATCAATTCACATTTCTTTGGGATACGACCCGGTAATCACTTACCGGTTAAACGTGTTATATTATGTAGTTTTGTATTTAAATTGCATTTAATCTTTGTCCTCAAGGATTATTTGTATATCTCTATAAATACTTTGATATATTATATATACGTAAAATTGCTATATCAATTAGTAACATGACACTGATTTCGGACAAGCTCATTCATCATCTTGTAAAACCGTGAGTAGTACGATTCAAGTGATTCACCATCCCGTGATGTGAATTTTCCAAACTCCCAATATAAATTGGTTTCAAGATCTTGAACATTGATTGATTCACCTTGTTTCAACCTTTCAATGGCTTTCCACATTTCACATGCATTCGGACAAGCATCAACTGTGGAGTAGATATCGTTATCTATCCCTGTGAGAATGATCTGAACGGCTTCAGCTTCAGCATTCAGTTGATCGCGTATGTCTTGTGAAACATTCTTATAGTTCTCCATATACCTTTCTGTAGTTGTTTCAGAACTACCTTCAGCAACTGGAACTGTCTTCTCAGCCCATTGATACGTGTATGGTGGATTTTGGAGACAATAGTGGATGAGTTCACTGTTAGGTTTGGTGTCAATGTATCTCTTGATTCTGGATTTCCACTGAACGTAATTACCTGGTGCTAACATTGGTGGACGATCTTTGCTACCCGCTTCCATGATAGCATTATGAAGAGCATTCGATGATTGAGTTTGCAAATTGGTATTTGAATTTGACATTTTGATGATGTTGTGAATGGATATCGGATCTTAAGTATGTAAGTGATTGATTGTGGTTTTAAATGAATTAACGTTCACGGGATTTTACAATTCTATAATTAAACCGAGAAATAGAATTCTTTCGCGGGATTTTACTAAATCAAGAAGAAATCATGAATGAATAATTAATTGACGTTTCAAGTATGATTAAGTTGATTGTTGGTTTGATTGATTGTATGTTAAGTCTAAATGAAGTTTATAAGTTCTTGAAGACAGTCCTTGAGGTTTGTCCGAAATTGTGAAGTCCAGAATGTGATACAAAACGCAGTGTTAAGACAAAACGCAATGTTCAGCAAAACGCAAGTTCAAGCAAAACGCAACAATAGTTGGTCGGACAAAACGCAGCACACTTGTGTAAAGACAAAACGCAGTCAACACAAAACGCAAGATTTCCGAGACAAAACGCAGTCTTCACTAAACGCAAGAGTTCCGAGACAAAACGCAATGAAATCTTGAGACAAAACGCAATGAAATCTTGAGACAAAACGCAGTGAACAAAACGCAATGTTTGAAGACAAACCGCAGAACCAAATAGCAACGCCCTAGACAAACCGCAAGAGACAAAACGCAATGTTTCTAGGCAAAACGCAATATTTGTTGCGACTTGGGCAGCATAACGTTTGTACTTGCTTGCAAAAGGGTCTTCAATAAGCAAAACGCAACACCAAAACGCAACTATGAGGCAAGTCGCAGGAGGCAAATCGCAATGAAGAAGCAAAACGCAATCAAGAACACCCTTTCAGTTAGACAAAACGCAGCCAAGAAAAAATCATCAAACTTTCTTGAAAGCCACGAAATGATGTTAAAACCACCTAGTAATGATGCAAGGGATAGTTCTAAGCCCGAAAGTACAAGTCTTTAACACCTTTAACCACAAACAAAGATCAAACCTTGATTTTTCTTGCTATATTTTTCGAACAAAAAAAAAATAACCTAGCCACGAAATTTGAAACACACAAGCAACGACATAACACACCCCTTGAGTGGATACCACATTTTGGTCCGTAGTATATATATATATCCTTCACAACTTAATAGCAAACCTAAATAAGCTCAAAGATTGAGCCGGCAAAGAAAGAAAGAATTGGTAAGTTACAAATGTGACAAAATGCAACTAACACCCTCTCCATGTGTGGAGAGGGTTCTATTTATACCCATGCCTTGCTAGGTGGCGTATGGGCTTGTAACTTGGGCCCGGCTTGACATAACTTGGGCTTTGAGCCCGAAACACGGACAATATTAGATTACAATCTAAGCCCGTTGAACCCGACTAGCCTATTACAATACAAGTACAGAGTTTGACTCTTACTCTAACGGACCGAGTACCATTTCTGGTTTTTTTTTGTAAAAACTTGAAATTAAATAAAGGCTAAATATTTCTTAACCATTTACAATTGTGAGAAGAAATTTCATCCATTTTATGTGGAAACATGCCAACTTGATATTTTATTAGTAACAGATGGTTCAAACTCATTAAATCGTAATAATAGCTAAAACAGAAACGGCCATGTTTAAAAGTCGTCGAGTGTTTACAACACACTAAATGGACTTGTTCAAACAACTTAATAGGCATTGTAATAAACTTTAATAGATTTAGCTTTATTTAAATAAAGAAAAATTTGTCACGTCAACCCCAACAAAATCCTAACAAAAAAAAGATTAGCTGCAAAACTTACTTGACATAAATGAGAGTAAGAGTTTCTTTTTAACAGGCTTACCAATCTTATCATAGTTATCAAACTCTTCATATACAAGAGCTTAGATGATAACATATACAAAAGGAAGACATGAATAAATGGTTTAAATGCACATAATTTGTCATGATAGAATTGAGCACCATTAACGAACAGAGCCAAAACATATAATATAACACATGGAAGTGGTTTGTATAACACAGTATATTACATACTATGATACCATAACAGATTCACAGAAGTAAACATATCCATGCTAAGAATACAATTATACAATAATCTATCAAGTTTCGATAATGCAATAAGCTAATAATCTTTATGGATAACCAATCTCAAACACCCCATGTTGAGTTTAAAAAGGTCAAAATATTGTGAACTTAATGATTAAAATACCGAAAAATGCCCAAATGATTAAATTACTAGGGTTTTTCTAACATGTGCCCCAGGGGCACATGTTAAGGTGGGGACATCAGGCTGTGTGTCACAGCCTGATTCGCCAGCAGTTATTTGTGGGGACATGTTTAAATAGTAACAGAATGTTTTAATTCATTAAATGGTTCAAACTCATTAAATCGTAATAATAGCTAAAACCAATTCTCAAATGATTACCTCCCACAATTTTCTTTTCTCTTAAACATTCCATTGAACATCTTTTATGCGGCCTTCAAATAAAATGTTTCGTAGACATTATAAAAAGTGAATCAAAAGTATCAAAAGATATATTTGAGTATCTATAACTCACTAAAATAATGCGAGACAAATAAAAATGAACAATTAAAAGCAATTAAACACTTAAACAATTAACGGGAAACAGACAAAACGCGACAATTAAGCAAGTAAGGCAAAGTTAAACTTTAAAATTGCAAACTAAATTTCTAAACCTGAAATAAGACAAAAGAAAATTTTAGGAAAAAGAAAAATATTTTTTTGATAATTTTTGAATTTATTATGAATTAAAAACTAATTTAATCTAATTAATTCCTAGAAAATAGCAAATTAAGTCCTAAAAATTAAGAAAAATGATTTTTAAACTTAGAAAGGTCTAAAATATCATAAAAACTCAGAAAACTATTTGTAACTATTTTTAAAATTAAAATTAAAAGCTCAAAAATTAAAATTAAAATCTAAAAGGTGTAAAAATGATTTTTCTGAATGTAAACCTAAAAGTACTTTTTATAAAACTAAAAACTATTTTTTTGAATTTTTATAAAACTTTTTTCTATTTTTTTTTTGATTTTTCGAAAATTAAAACCTTCAAAAAATAATTAAAAATAATCTACTATATGGAAAAATGTGAAAAATTCAAAGAAAATCTAAAAAGTTATAAAGATCAAAGGAAAAATAAGAAGAAGCTCACAGCTTAACATATAAGCCGGGAAAAAGCTTATAAGAAGCTCCGCTTATTATGTATCTTAATCTCAAAGAAAGGGTTAAACTATAATTGTGAACAAAGCTCACACGATGTAGCAATTGTAGCACAATGGTTAACATGCATGGTTTGTTAAGGAGAGGTCACGGGTTCAAGGTCTAGCAACACCCTTTTTTGCTATTTTTTTTATTATACCTTTTTTTGCAAAAACTAAAAGTTGGAACTTATAAAGGATACAATTATAATCCCTTTTAATAAAAGGAGCTTAAGCTCAAACTCAAAAATAAGCTCTCTAAGAGCTTATTAAGCAACTGACCTCAGAAAGTAGCTTTTTAAAAGCTTAGAAACATATTTACACTAAATTACTTGCACAATCTTTAATATAGGCTCAAATTCAAATCCAAAAGATGTTCTAGGAAGCTTAAGATGTATATAAGCTAATCTTAACAAGCTTATTTAGCCTCTAACACTCTACACTATATGAATTTGAAGATCTAATTGCTAAACTTAGGAATAAATTTCAAAAAACTCACAAAGACATTAAGCTAAAAAGCTCAATAAGCTTAGACAGAAGCTAAGCTTATGAAAACTAGATAAGCAACTATTAAGTTATGAATCTAAATGATTAAACCTATTCCTTTAAGCTAGAAATTCAAATTTAACAAAACTAAATCAATCACCTACTGTTTTTGGTCTTTTTGAGGTTTTGTGAAATTTTAAAGCTAAATGTACTAAAGAGAATAAGCTAAAATTGAGAAAATAACACTTAATCTAACTTAAGCTATATCTAAACTAAAAGTCTACTGAGTTTTAAAAGCTAAAACTTATTTAAACTACCCTAACTTAGATTCAATAAGTTCCATAACATGTATTGGACTAATTTTAATACAGCTGTGCAACAGACAGTTTGGTTAAATCAAAAATGCAGGTGACCAAGGTGGTTTCTACTGCACTTGACACAATCACTAGTAGTGTTTAAACATAAATCAACCAAAATCCAAGCCTTGAAAAGCTTGGATCAAATTTTCACAAGCAAAGAAAAAGTGAAAATTCCCCTGGTGCTGAGAACAATTTAATAAGCCATAAACTAGAATCAGCTAAATCTAAGTCCTTTCAAATATAACTCAAACTAAACAAATATGAAAATCTAACAATCCAAAATGAAAACACAAAATTCTTTGACTTTTTTAGGGTCAAACAAGCTAACTCCAAACACTCTAAAAACCATTTGACAATTCCATTTAACTTGTACATTTAAAATTTAATGATTAAATCCTTAATTCCAGATGACAAATAGCTTATATCAAGCTTATTAAACATAAATCCATAATCAAATAAGCTATAATCTAAAATCTAAACTTATGCTAGCTATATTTTTAGTTTTTAACGGGAGCTTTAATGAAAAATTAATAGCAAACATGATAAACTAAGCCTACAGAAGGCTAAATACAGACAAAAGGAATGATTAACTAGGCAATAGTAAACACAAATAAGCTCAAGATAAGCAAACTAGATAACTAATAAGTAATTAAGCAAAAATTAAGCTAGAATTTAAAATGACAGAAGGATAAAATGAAAACATACTATTGCCTCAGTCAAACAGAACTTATGTTTAAGTAAGTCTTCTACAACTCTAGCTTATCTTATGGATAAGCTAGGAATAGTCCGATTGAAGCTCTTCCATTGTTAGCTCCCCTTTCCAGAAGCTACAATAATATCCAATAAAAGCTAGGTAACTTGATGTTTTAATGATTTAAGTATGATGTAAGGCTAAATATAAAAACTTTCAAATCGATGAGCCTATGACTCATGAGAGCGTGAAAATCAGCTTATGCAGAAGCTTATTAGTACAAGTGACTATGAAAATTGAACATTTATAAATGCAAAGTAAGGAGACTTATGAAAAGCAAAACTAAAATTTCATTAATCTAAGAAGCTTTGTTACAAAACTGAAATGAAAATTACAATAGAATTAAACTGAAATTAATCTAAATACTTTTAAGCTAAAAAAACTAGAAAATTAAGAGTAAAAACTAGATGCCAATGTGTGAGAGGTGAGGGCCTTTTATAGCCTGCTGCTGAACCTTCTAGCCCCTTGAGTGCTTCCCACGCCTCTTCTAATCTCAGCCCTTGAATTCCTTTAATGATTGGAGGATGAATTTGAGCCCTTGGATCACAAATGAACTCACTCACAACAGATTGGGCCGTAAGCATGGTAAATTCCATGATAGAGACATTTGTGCTTATTGCGTGAGTGATTCTAGAGTAAAAATCATCATCTCTTGTGCTTCTTTGAGTCCACGAGGCATTAGTGAGCCAATGAGGATGCTTGATTTGACTAACTTGTCCCTGCCATCTTGTTGTTCTTTACTTGAATAGTCCAAATTAACCTTCAATTGTGAAAAGCCCCATGATTTGACTATGTGGTGATTTGGGAGAGATGATGAATAGTAACCATGGTTTGGCGCCTTTTTTCTAACTGAATCGGTGTAAAACATTTTTAAAACTTGAGCAATATTGCAACAATTCGCCCTTGTGTTGTATATAGGAAGTGGTGTAAGAGTTTGGAATTGGCAAAACAAGTCCTGAAGTATTATAGAAGAGGGTTATAGATAGGGGTATTTGGGCCCGGGTAAGGGCTTTTAGATCCGAGTAGGAGAATAAAGTTGGAATTAAAGGCCCCATAAGCAATAGAGGACCATTTGTTCAACTTATGAAACTTGGGGGACTTAAATGGAATATGGGATTTTTGTTCTTCTAGTGTTGACTTTTGACTTTTCGACCATAGTTGACTGGAGGTTGACTTTGTTGATTGGCTTCCGGACTTCTTGCACACTCTTCCGTTACTTGTATCCATCGTATTTCAACCGTTTTGATGTTTTTTCTTGTTAAATTTGTGTCTTAACCGTACCATGCACACACAAAACACAAAAACAAGTATAGTTTTGCCATTTAAGAGTATGTTTTATAGTCATTTAGGGTATTTTGGGTGGTTAACAGGATATGATGTATTTTACACTATACAACACATAATTTCATATGGAGTAAAGGAGGAATGATATTGCAGCCCAAATGAGGCGTTCAATCAAGAGAACGTCAGCGACCTAAAGGCTACATGGGTTAGATTGACATAAGTGGAACAGAAGGAGGATGAGAGATTTTGTACTTTTAGTGATCATATATGAGTTCTGTTAGTAGGGAATGATAAGGACGGTAGTAATGGATGAGGCTCATGCATCATGGTTACTAGGTACATTACTCCAGAGCGGATAAGACGTAATATAACACCTTGGAGACATGAATTGGTTACCACGTGTAAATATATATAGTTTTACGCTATGGTTAGCAATTATTGGATTTGTGTTTTAAAAGAGAGTGAGAAGCTTGCAATGTTCAAATGACTTTTGGCTTGCTACAATAGGCCTAAAGATACTGAGTGAAATGAGATAGAATCATACCATTGATTTTATTACTAAATTCCATGGTCAAAGAGTGAGTATGATGTGTTTTGGGTGATGTCGTTTGACCTGACCAAGTTAGCATTCCATTTTCTAGCTATTCCCAAGAAAATTTCAAGACGTGAAGTTTGCAAAGGATTTATATTGATGAGAAAATAGCAAGGAATGAAATTCTATAATGATAACTCAAAAATTAAAATAATTCCATAATGATGATGGATGAGTAACCTTTCGTGGTTTTGGCAGATGCTGCAGAAAGTGTTAGAGACACGATTGAGATTGAGTACTAACTGGCTTAGCATACCTCAATGGCGGTATGGACCAAAGTGAACTTATGATCATAACTATTTGGAAGATATAATGAGGGCATGTGTTATTGATTTGGTAGTAGTTATCATTCGAGAGCATTTGTGTGCTCCATTTGAGCTATGTATGAATGAAAATGCAATGCGCCTGTATCTATGGCAGAGATTGAGAGAGTAGTTTGACTGGGCCTGAGTTAGTACTAGATATGACAGATAAGGTAGTATTGATAAAAGAAAAGCTCAAAGCGGCAAGAGACCGTCAAAAGAGCTATGCTGATAATAGACGCAAACCGTTAGAGTTTGAGGTAGGAGATCGGGTTATGCTAAAAGTGTCGCCTTGGAAAGGTGTAATTCGCTTTGGGAAAAAAAATGGTAATTTAAGCAACCACGAGGTATGCAGCGCATTTGAGATTCTTGAAAGAGTCGGTCCTTGTAGCCTTATCGGTGTTGAGATTTGCCTGCAAGGAATGAGTGGGAGTACATGACACGTTCAAGATTACCTAAAAGAGTTGAGGAGTGTGCATGATACGTTTCGTGTGTTAAAATTTGAAATATTTGGTAAATGCGAGTTGCATGTACCTTTAAAGGTAATTAAAGTAGGCAAACCTTTGGTTTTGCTAAAGAATTAGTAAAAATTAATTTTCATTGAGTTAAGATTCTATTGGACTTGAAGGGAGGTCTTTAGGACTTCAAGTAAACTGAGTATCCATACTTGTTCGTTGATCAAGGAATCATTGGGAGTTTTAGTTGAAGTTGGGTACGTAAGGTTTCTTGTAGACCTTAGTATGCCCTTAGATGTGTTTGTGATTTTGGATTAAAGTTATTTTATGAATAAACTCAAAGTCGAGCCGATTCTTTAAAAACGTTGGGCTTTGTAACAACTTATAACTTGGTTTCAAGACAGTTCTTGTTTGATGAGTTACGAGACCGGGTTGTAAATGACGTTGTTACACAACTTAAGGTTTTTGACGAGTTTCCTTGATGACGGGCGAGGTTCAAGTAGTCGGATGTTTCTTTTCGTGTTGAGTTGTTGTGTTACTAATTGCACCCTTGTGGGGGTAAGCCAAGTCATTAGCAGTTGGATTTGGATTATAGAAGTTGAATGAGTTTAAGGTTGACAAGACTCTTTGTTTTGTCAAGGAACCGTTAAGTTTGTGGACCTAGAGGTCATGAGTTAAAGCATAATATGATAGTATTAGCGAAAGTTCGTGGGGATTCGAAGCGTGGTCCTGAGTTACTTAGGAACGCAAGGATCAAATGAGGTCTAAGTGTCCTCAGTTGTTTGTCGATAGTGCTAATGCCTCGAGTAGTTAAATCTCGGGACGAGATTTTCTCAAGGTGGGGATAATGTAACAACCATGACTTGAGCAGGTTAGTCAAACCGTTAGTGTTGACTATTGTGTCTGTTGCAATGTATGGTTTATGTGATTCTATGTGTTTATGTGTGCTTCTATGTGTTTATGAGGTATTGGCAATCAATCTATTGAGTGTGATCATCTCAATGAGATTGGATTGATGGTTGAGTTCATTTCGTTCACTTTTGAGTGACGAGGAAATGATTATTGAGATTTTAGCGTTTTTATGATTAATGTGTAAGTATTTATACGTATACGTATTTTCGTGTTAGTAATTTAAGATAAGTTTTGACTTTAGAAGTTTAGTTGAGAAAATGTAAAATTTCTATTTTTGGAAAGTTAGGTTGGAAATGAAAAGTTATTTTTAGAAAGGTAGGAAACTGCCTTTATGCAAAAAGGTTAGCCAAATAAGTAAACATTTTTACAAAAACTTAAGGTTATATTGTAAATATCTAATAAAAATAAAAAAATAAAAAAAAAACACAAGAGAATTGAAATAAAAAATAATCACGAAATATTTTTCTTCTTTTAAAAAACTAAAAATAAAGAACGATTATAATACAATAATTTCACCATCATTTTTTTCGAGTCAGGTTACTCGGGTCGGGTTAAGCCTATTCGGACCCGACCCCTATTAGGCCTATTCGGGTCCGGTACCCGGTTCAAAAAATTTATGCGGGTGAATCGAGTAACACGAATGCTAGATAGGGTCGGGTATCGGGTTGAAAAAGTTTTGCTAACTCGGGTTCGAGTCGACCCGAACAAAGATTTTGTTAATTTTTTTAATATAAATTTTCTATTTAAAAGAGTAAAAAAATAGCATTTTTTTATTACATTTTACACATATTCGGGTTGACCCGAACCCGAGGACCTACCTAAGTTGAACCGACCCGAATTGAACCGAACCCGAGTAACCAAAATTAAAATAGGGTCGGGTTCGAGTATGAAATTTTTAGTCTTGACCCGAATTTGACCCGACTGTGATTATAAAAAAATAGAAAAATAAAAGCAAAAAACAAAAATAAAAATAAAAACCCATTTCTCCAAATTCTCTATCAAAATTAAGGAAATAAGGTGGACAAAAATTACACTACCATTTCTCTCCATTTCTCAACTTAATTCTCTTCAATTCTCCACTTTTTTATTTCTCTCTACCAAACATACTTGAGAAATAAAATTAAATCTATTTCTCTTCATTTCTCCCTACCAAACACACCCTTATAGTGATAAATGGAATTTGATGGGAATTTATGAGAGAATTGTATTTGGTAATATGTGAGTCCTAGTGATGGATTAAAAATGGGAAGTGTGTCATTATGAAAAAATGATTTGTTAAAATATGAGAGTTTTTAGGAAGACTTTCTAATTTAAAAGTGAAGTTTGTGAATAGAAAAATATTTTGGAAAGTTAATTATTTTAAAAGTCTAGTGACATGCGTTAAGCAAAAAGGTATGTGCGAATAAGCGTTAGTTTTTTTATAAAAACTTAAAGTCAAGCAAATAATTAAAGTAATTAATCATAAATAGTATTTTTTATAATGAATAGTAAAACGAATTAAAGAGATAAGGGGATAGAAAAGAAAAAAATTGAGTTTTAAAAGAAAACAAACTATAATTAGATATTATCTATAATTAATTGGGGGCCTATAAATACAAAATAAATCTCATAACCCTCCACCTATTATGACCGGTCGAACAAGAGAGAAAAAGAAGAAAAAAAATTAGGGTTTTTATTTTTGTGAAGAAATCAAGTGCTAAGGTATGTTTAATTAATTTTTAAGTTCTAATTAACAATTAATGTAATCTAAACATGATGGATTAGGGTTTTGATTTTCTGGAAGATTATGATTTAATGATGTTGTTTGATCATTAGTTCAAGTGGTTACGTGATTTGATCGTGTGTTTAGGTCTAGATCGCCCAGATTAGTTGTTTAATTCACTGCAGAAAATTAGGCAGTTTTGTAACGATCATAACTCATTCATAATTTATCAAATAAACAATTTACAACATACTGAAGATAACCTCAGAGAGTTTACTTTCCAGCAAAGTTGGTCTCGTGAGTTTTTATGGTCGGGAAAAGGTCAAAAGGTCGTTACAAAATCAGTGGGTAAAACTGTGACGAATTTCAGTTTTGGTTTTGATTTTTCTAAAAATACTTAGACATCTAGTTAGAGGCTCTAAATCATGTGGAAGTTAGTTTATATATTTTGTGTGACCCCTGAATTTTTTCTAAGTAGGTTATGAAGTTTAAGTTGGTTATCTAACGTCATACTTTTAGGGGGTCAGATTCTGGACGAATTCTGGACACTTTGGATTAATGAATTTCTAAAGGGTATTTGTAAAAGGGTAATGGATTTGGGAGAGCTATGAGAGGTTCATGGGACATATATGTAGCATGCTGAATTTTGGTTTGAATTGTGAAAGTGTTTAAGTGGTACGTTTAGGACGCGTAAGTGAGTATAAAATTCTGCTCAAAACCAGAAAATTTAAAGTGTAGCATTGAAGTGTAAATGGCATATGTAAGAGTTGGAAAAGGGTTAAATCAAGTATAGAACTATGGTAGATAGCTTAGATATCCATCATAGTTGAGGTTACATCATATTGGGTTGAATGCCTAATTGATGGTAAGCTTTTATTGTAGTTGCTTATTTGTTTAGATTAAACGTGAAGTGTTTGTGAAGCTGTTGTTGAAATCGGCCTGGGAGGCTAAGCATCAGTGAGTTTCCTAGCCCCTGTTTCTTATATTTTCTGAGGTGAAAAGATGGTATGAGTTTAAATGTTTTTAGTTACAGTGATAATGTGTTTTAAATGAGCATGGGGCTATACGAGACTATTGTATGTTATGTGCTACTTGCTAATATGATATGGATTGTTGTGCTTGAGCGTGACCGTCTCAAGGCATTGATGGATTGTTAGTAGTGAGCGTGACCGTCTCATTGTAGTGGATTGTTAGTAGTGAGCGTGACCGTCTCATTACTGTGGATTGTGGATAGTGAGCGTGATCGTCTCATTATTGTACGTTTTGATTTTATGTTTGTGATGATTGAGCGTGAACGTCTCAATGTGGATTGATGTGATTGCATGTTAGCTTGTATGATAGTACGTTGTATGTCCTGCTATGTTATGTTTTATTTATCACAGTAATTGGATTTAAAGGTTTGTTTTGCGTGTCTTAAACCTATGACTCTTACCAACCATTGTGTTGACGGTTTTAAGCATCATTTTTAGGTGAGCTTAATGGTGCTAAGATAAAGAGTAGTGGCTAAAAGAGACCGTAGGATGCTTGGAGTTTATTTATGCTTTCTGTTTTGAATAATTACGTTTGCATGAATTGTTTGAATTATGTTTTGCATGTCATTTATTAACGAGACCTCTTTCTCATTAATAAAGACACCATTAGGTTTTGGGTATTGTTATGACACTTTGTGTCTTTGCTTTACTTTAGTATTCTCTATATAGACACCATGTGTTGTGATGATATCCATTTTTGTTTACGCCTCGCGTTTCCGCCTTGGTGGGGTGTAACAAAGTTGACCATTACGGGAACGCCAACTTAGGTTGTTGTTTTTTATCTATGATTAAGACGTTGTAAATAGTCGTGTTTTTATCATGGTAACGGTCGGGAAAAAGTGTCTAGCAACTTGTATCTTAGTCTTAATCTATTTGTTTCGTAATTTTTATTTAACAACAATTTATTTTCCTTTCCTAATCATTAACCATAGGTTTTACGCGAATGAGGATGTGATCGAGCGTGCATGTCTATTCCGTCGTTACGGCTATGTATGCATGTCTCAGCTTCCTTGTTGGTTTATTACTATTAGATAAAGTTAGAAGATCCATACCTTATATTACTATACTATTCCTACTCTTTAGCTTATTCGAGGTGGGAGAGAGATGTCACATGTAATCATATCCTGTCGTTACGGTGTGTATGTAGGAGTCCTTTTAGTCGCACTTCCTAGAATATTGGTATCGATAAGATTAGTTAAGTAAATCAACCCTAATCCTTCATCATACCAACTCATATTACCTTTATAAACTTATTACTTCCTTAGCTTTAAGTCGGAGGAGATGTGAATCCTAGCCAAGTCTTATGATAAAATACTCGTCCACGACCGAGGCAAATTGAGCGATTTAGTACATGTTACCACATAATAAGTTATAGTATTTGAGTGTTTTCATCTTTCCATTTCGTGAGGTTATGTGATGTAACTTGTAATAGATCGAATGAATGCTTTAACGGAAAATATCCTTAGGGATACATTTTTATAAAATTTCTAAAGACTACTTGAGGACAAGTAGGATTCAAGTGGGGGGATATTTGATGACATCAAATAACCGTCTATTTGATAAGCATCATTTACCTATGTAAAAACCCTATTATATATATTTATTGCAAGAATTTGTTACTTAATCGTTTATATTTAGAATTACATAATTATGGAGTACTGTGTGACGATTAGCTAAAGGCACGCATTTTGGGAGCATAAACGAAGAGTTCGAGAAAGTCTACTGATCTGACAGTAAATACGCTGTATTATTCTAGACCTATACGATGTATCCAAGACTTTGACGAATCAAAATACCATTGCCTAACTTTGAAGAATACGCCGTATCCACATCAACATACGCCGTATATAATACTTTGGTCAACAAAAAGAAACATCTGAGATTTTACCCAAATACACATGTATACATCAAGAAGATACGACGTATCAGTGCCTACACTTCAAATAAACCACAAAGGATTGAAGACCCAATACGCCGTATCCATGATCCTCTATACGCCGTATCCAAGGTTTATTATACACGAAGATTATAAAAGATATCAAACATGGTCCCTACTCCAAGAAATCCCCAATACGCCGTATCCCACATCGCCCTATACAATGTATCGACGTGTTTCCATACTCTATAAATAGAAGACCCCAAAACTCAGTTTTAGGTATGCAAGTGAATCCCAAAACCACAAAGTCGACCAAGAGACGAATAAAGGAGCCTAGAAGGTCAGAAAAGAGCCTCAAGATCATAGGAAAACTCTTGTAATCTTCACGCAACCGAATACGCATTCGATTAAGGTTTCTTTATTTTAATCGTACGTGTGTATTTTTACAATAACTATCAGCTGATACCATTAGGTATCAGCCATGTTTATGAGGATCTAATGTTTGGTTTGTTTATCTTGATTGCTTAATTTATCGTTGATTGTTGTTTATGTTTATTAATTTATATTCATTTACATACTTAAGTATGTGACCTATCATTCAACTGGGTCTAGTCCTACATATTTAATACGCTATAACTTCGGTGTTGTTTGGACGTAGGCTAAGAGTTCGGGATAGCTCTCCATATTGTAATTTATATATCTAGAATCATAGGATCATAAATATTGACCTATCCTTGCCTTTAGTTTAGTAATCTTAGTTGAGCCATAAGGTGACCTTGGTATCAACGAGTATGTTCTTATTCCATTGGTAAGGACTCGGACAGTGAACTACTAGTATATAAATAGCCGTTAAGCAGTAAGTGGGTAAAGTCTCCATGAGCTAGGGTTTAGTAAGAGCACCATTATTAATCTCTTAAGATAGATTATAATCAATGAATGCTTACTTTATGTGGATGCATCTAATTGTGACAGAATTAGCTTGTCTAGGTCCTAGGATGAAGTCCCGCCTAAGTCTAAGAATGATATGCCCTTCGAGCTAAGTCAAACATTGCACTAATAAACAAACCCGCGTTTTATCGGATTATTCATGGTTGATACATTTTCCTTACATTAGTTCTTGACCGTTCATCTATCGTTTGTTTATCTTCTTGTGTGTGTTTATTGCTTTACTTGTCATCAAAACCTTAGGTTAGATACACAAAACCATGCCAGTCTCTCAGGCTGAAATCCCCATTTTGCCTTAGTTTGAGGTTTAACTTAGATAACTAAAATACTGATAGATTAGATATTAACGCTCTTGCAGTGATCGACACCCTACTTACCAACGAAGCTACATCTTGACCGGGTACACTGCCCGTTAAAGTGTTGTTTTTAGGTATAGTCGGCATAAAATAAATAGTAAAACTTGATACATAAATAACACCTATATAATGACACATCAAGTTTTTGGCGTCGCTGCCGGGGAGTGAAGTTATTTAGTTCTTATTTTGTTAGTATTTTTAGTTTAGTGTAGTTTAGATTATTTTGCATATTTGTGTGTGCTTGTTTTGTATGTTTAATTTTCTGCATTGTATATTTTTTTGCATATTGTGTGTTTGTGTATTTTTCTGCATTATTCAAAGTACGCTGTAAAAAATTCTAGCCAATACATCGTATTTAATTTATTAGATATGGCGTATAATTTTTTTTCAAACCAATA
>BQNB010132251.1:0-16190 GCA_026074375.1 Tanacetum coccineum | reverse complement strand
TTATCTTTGTTTGAATATGATATTAGATCCGTTATCTTGATTGAATTATTGGTAACTTGTTCAGTTTTCTTAAATCTTTGCCCGAGCTATTTAAACTAGTCATGGAGGTACCATGACCATGTCATTGATGCACTAATGGCATGGCACTATCTGTGGCGGTGTGATTAGTCCACGGCGTTCCCTTTTGAATGATGGCATTTTACTCGTCAGTTAAAATCTTTATCATCATAATTATTAGCTTACATATGTATGTATACTCGTCATTGTACTTGTGTATATGGATATGACTTATTTTTGCAGGGAGCGTATGGATGCATCCTAGGTACTTTGTTCCATTCAGTTCAAGTGAATGGTCGTGTGTGTGCTATACACCCCATATCAAATTTGGTGCATCAGGAGTTGCAAATCATGTGTATAACTTATTATGTGGCTATATGATTATATATGTTTAGGGTCTATTCATTTATCATGTTTAGACATTTATCTGAGCTCGTGGGCATTCCTTTATTATTCTCGATTCTTATTCATTTGATTCATATTTCGTATGATATTTGTTTAGCCGGTTCTCATGATTCGTTTCATTCATTCTTTTGTCTTATTACCTTTTTATTGTTATATATGTTCACTGAGGGTTAGCTCAACCGCATTTTTCTTTTCCTGCGGCAGGTAATAAGCGGGAAGCTAGGATTTGAGTGTTGAGAGTAGGAAGCTTTTAGAGGACCGACCCTTGATAGATTTCCTTTGTTTGGATTTATGTTTAAGACTTATTTCGTTTGAAGATCTCTTTTCATTCAGACTTTGTTGGAATTTAATACTTTTGGAAGTCATTTTGTTACATGACTTAGTATTTTTATTTAATAAAGTATTTCACTTGCGTTTATATGTTCTGATATGAAACCATAATGTGAATCTTGGTCTCTTTATCAGAGCAGGATGTTACAAGTGTGGCTATAGTTTGGAAGGTGTAATCATCTAATGTGGTTTGGTTATTTGATGTTTCTTTGACGAAACACTTTTCGACTTTTATTTGTTGCATGTATGTTTAAAGAACTCCTTATTAGTGTTTATTGAAATGCTTTATTTATGGTTAGGGTTTAGAGAATGAGAATCTTGGTATGTCGTTTGGAAGGTGTACCAATGCGATTTGCTTTGTGTATTGATGATTTGTTTGGTGTAGCTTCTTGGTTTGTTAATTGTCATGTTTGTGTTATTAGAGGTTACGAAAAGTGGAGCTTAGTCATTAATGTTTTAGGTTTTCGATATTAGGATATTTTCCTTTTGTTATTTGTAATGTTGAATCGTTCTGCTTAATATATGGTGCATCGGGTTTTTTGATGTTAAGTTTTGGGGCATTTGTATTTGGTCAGTTAGTATGTGGTTTGGAAGGCGTAGTCGTGCGATTGAGCTTGGCTATTGTTTATTTGTTTGAAGTAGCTTCTAGGTTTATTATTGCGTTAGGTGTGTTCTGTTCATGCCTGGTTTAGGTTTATAGTTTGTTGGTGCATTAGGCCTGGCGTGTTCATGTAATTTTTGGTTACAGATAGTAGAACTTAGCAATTCGTTGTTACATGGAGTTATTATGGGTGTCATTATCTTTTTTTGGACCATAAGTTCTAATGCGGATCTTGAGTTTTGGGGCATTTGTATTTGATCATTTAGCATGTGATTTAGAAGGTGTAGTCGTGCAATTTAGCTTAGCTATTATTGATTTGTTTAAAGCAGCTTCTAGGTTTATTTATGCATTAGGTGTGTTCTGTTCATGCTTGGTTTAGGTTTATTGTTTGTTGGTGCATTATGCCTGGCATGTTTATGTTATTTGTGGTTTAGGTTTATGGGTGTCGATGCCTTTTTTGAACCATTAGCCCTGATACGGATGTTGAATGCATGATTGTTTCACTGTTTTAGTTTGTTGGAGGAATTGCAGACAAAATTGGTTGAAGTACTAAAATTGCTTTTGAAACAAATTTTTTAATCATAAACACAATTCAGTGTTTATGGTTGAAGTAATAAACATAGTCCAGTGTCTGGACACTATGAAATTTTAATCAGCATAGATTTCTTTGTAATTAGTTTTTTTATTTAGTCTACTATTTAACTGATATGATTGGTTTTTTATATGAGATACTAAACTAATATGATAATGCAATTTTGAGGAGAGATAGTCGTTGTTTAGTGCTAATTTTTGTTTGTTTGATATTGTTATTAGAATGGCGGAGTATACTCTTGGACATCTCAAGCCGGGAGACAAAAACAAGACTTTAGAAGCCAAGGTGTATCGTAAATGGATAGATTGGAATGTTTCAAAGCCAACGCCTAGTGGTTATTGCTGTATACTTCTTGACAAATAGGTACATTTGATGAATTTTAGTTTGTAGAGAGTGTATGAATTAGTTTTATTTCTCTTATGACGTCTTAATGTGCGTACGGAAATGCCATCAAGGAATTTATGAATGTCAACGAATTTTATACTATCACTATTTTTGGAATTTAACAAACTTGTAATTTATATTCATAAATTATACCAACAAAATAAAAAAAATTAATCTACATTAAACTCGGACTTTTTTTAAAGGTACAAAATACAACAAACGTGGCGTTCATACCCGTGCGTTGCACCTGGCTTGTTTTTGGGAAATATTAAACTTTTACTTATGTGAAGCATCGTATAACTTCACGCCTACAAACCTAAGTTCAACAATGAACACCACACCAAGAACAAATCTATATAGTATGAAATGTTGGGATTTTAGATCTAATTAACAATTAAACATATCACGAGTACGCAGCGGAAAGATCAAATATGTATAGAACTTATAATTAACAAGGGATTGAAGATGTGTATCTTTTATCAAGAAACGTTACACTGCTTTTGGCAATAAACGGTTAACCCTCTTCAATATAAGTGTGTGTATAACACACCGATATACACTAGGATCAAAAGAATAATCCTCTCTAAGTTTATCACAACAATACGTTTCTTAGAAACACGTGTATGTTTAGTATAGTAGTGTTTTACCAAATGAAAACTCATCTTTTGATTCTATCAAACAACGTAATATCCTTCTCTAGTTTAATCACAACAAAAACCCCTAGAGGGTGGTTTGTTCGACGTTAACAAGGGAGGGGAAGAAAAACCCAAAACCCTTTGATGGGTTTTGGAATTCCGGTCGAACAAACGAGAAGAACAATAAGAGGAGATTTAGGGTTTTTAGGTTTGCAAGTTAAGAGTCTTAATGACCTAGATCTCCCTTATATACTCCTTCAACTTGCATGCATGCAAGGTGTCCCACTCATCATGTGGAGGTGGTTCGGACAGACTTATATGGAAAGAGTAGGAAAAACCAAACTTTCTTTTTTCCTGGTTTTTGATAGGAGTCTTTTAACCTATAACAAACGAATATTTATTCTTGGTTTTAAACTTTAACGATCGTTTTTAAACAGAATTAATCTATTACATTATATATTAAAATGTTATTCTACATATTCCGCTGTGAGTCCCCTTTGGCTCGATATAAATTCCAGATTATATTAATTATATTAGTTCATATTCCAACAAAGCTCCACTTGGATCATGTAAAATTATACAATAACCTTGGTTAAGCGTTAGCAACACGCCAACGCTTACCAGAAAATATTCCGTAGTGTGGTTTCTAAAGCACAGACGAGATCATTTATGATTTAAATCCCTTTTGTTTCTGATACCGTGTAAAAATGGATATGAATCAATGTCTTTCCTTATTTAACGATTTGTTGTAGAGTATATGCGAAAGAATGCAAACTCATCTTTGTATATACACATAAGATCCTCATAGTAACGTACGTACTATAATATGAACTCGTATATGCATCATGTAAAACTAAATAATGCAAACAACTAGTGTATGTATGTCCCGTGTGAATCCCTTTGTATGAATGCAATATTTGAAAACGGTTATAGTCCAGCAAAAACATTTGACCTGGTTCTCTATAACCTTGGCTCTAGATACCAATATGTAACACCCCCAAATTGGGTCGCAGCGGAATATGGGTTTGGGAGCGTTACTTCATAGATCAATAGCACAAGATATATATAGAATGACCATTTAAAAGTCGTTTAAGACTGATACATTGGATTTAGTAAATTGTTGTTGCAAAAAGCCCGAAGCTTTACTTGTTCATTGTTTAGATTACAAAGATTCTAGTTCACAACAAATATTTCCCCAAAATGTAATACAACCAAATCTTTAAGCATGTAACATCCAAAATATAACCACCAATGTATCCCCTTGCACCTTGTGCCTTATTGACCTCCTAAAAAACATTGCTTTAAAACGTCAACAATAATGTTGGTGAATTCATAGGTTTGTAAAATGCATAAGTGTAGGACCGCAAGATTTCCCCCGTGATAATACATCAAATGCAAATATCACAAAATGTCATTACGTTTCCCTAAGCTCATGATACTGAAGCTCGACATATATGAATTTCAATATAAAATTGCATACATTGCCCTTGATGATGTTCAACCCGGAACATCCCAAATCCGACATTGTATACGTTCGTTCCCGGTGATAGCTAATCACCCGAACGGGTGCGTCACCCCCAAATAGATCTATTTATAACATTCGCGCTTACAATCCAGTAATTAACCAGCTCATGATAATGGGCTCATTGGGTATTGTTACCTAGGCAAACACGTAATCATAATATAAAAATGTTCACTTGCGTCCAATTGTAAAAACATGCATATGTTTCTCACCCCAAAACTTGTAAATCATTGTAATTGTAAAAGATTGGGCTATGAACTCACCTCGAGTGAATGAATCGATAATGTAAATCACAAACAGAAAATGCGTCACTAAAATGCTCAAATGCAACCCAATTAATTATAGGTCGTATGAGTACTAATCACCTTGAATAACTAATACCGTATATAATTCTATATAGCTACATCACCATCTAATCATATTTGTGAAATAATGATTAAATCGCATTTGATAAATAAATACCATGTATTTGAACTCGTATAATCGCATAACTAGTTCAATCGTCTTTGTAAAATAATATTTATAAAGTTTAAAACAAGTATAAATATTATTTAAGTGATTCCAAAATGTTTCGCAAAAACTTTTATTAAAAACGAACCAACACTATTCATGTCAGGAAATAGTGCACAAGTTATAAAATAGTGCGTAACTTTCTCGTTTTAAGCCCGTTTGGGATGTTTCTTACGTCCACGCTTTCGTATTAAGTCGATGTATCAAAATATTACATTTTCATATTTTGGATCCCCTGGTGAACAGTGGTTTTTACTGTTCATGACAGTTATAAACTTATTTTTATAACTTTAATTAACGTAAAACCCGTAAATGTCGTATCTTATTCGTTTTAGATCCGATTTTAGTGATTCTTTCGAGCACGTCTTCGTAATTAAAAGTTTTATCAAATAAATGATGTTTTCAAAATGTTCATGTCTGAGATGAACAGTAACTTTTATAAAATTTCTTTTATAAACGCGTTTATTATTGCGTAACTTGTAAATTACGTATCTCCTTCGTTATAAATCGGTTTTTCGAGTTCTCTACATGCCCACGATCCTTGGGACATGTAGTATTTGATAAAAATATAAAATGTATGCCTTAAAATTCGAATTCAAACAGCCCCTTTTTGATATTTTCTCAAAATGTGTTTAAAGGTTGTTTTATAACTTTTTAGTTTTACCACTTTGTTACAAGTCCATTACAACCACTTATACCATGTGTCTTACATACTTAGGGTCTCTAGTCCATCATTTGTCCAAATATTGTCCAAGAATCACAAGATCCATATAGTTTACATACCTATTTGTCCATAACTTTATATATGTATACTTTTTAAGTAACTTGTTTATATATACTTTTATAAATATAACACTTATGTACAATACTTATATATCCATTAAAACATGATGTTAAATCCATAATCATAGTAAAAAGTTTTACCAAACCATAAATATAACAACCCCGTACATTTTCATCATGTAAATATCCACTCTATTAAGTTAGATGCAATGTACTATCTATCCTATTATAATGAACCACCTTGTTTAGGAAGATTTTTTTCTTTATTACATTACTTTGACCTTACCAATCTCTCAATATGCGAACACAATCTTGCATAACTAAAGTTAACCTGACTCATGCAACCCACCTATGACAATCCTATCTACCATATATGTCAAGCAAACATCATAATATGTCAAGTCAATATCTTAATATCATTATTACAAAGTACATTACTCTTATAATGTTACCGTTGCAACGTTATATCAAGACAGCTTTAAACGATTATCGTATACCTCTAAACTCTAATTCCATGAAAAGTTAACATCTAAAGTGAATGTACAAGCTACTAAAGCTCAAGTACAAGTAACATAACATCTCATTTGAATATGAATTCCCTCCAAAATAAGGTACAAGTCCTTTAAAGCATAATGTACGATCCCATTAATGCACAATATCCAAAAATACCATTTACTCCGGGTTCCTAAGAAATCTTGTACAATCTAATAAGTACAAGGTACAACAATTCATGCACTTCAAATACATTCCATATTCCTTCTCATTTCATGAAATTACAAGAAATCAAATTAAGAAACCCTAAACCGAGCTAATTTCTAAACCGTGACCCGTTTCTTTGTTTTTATCCATTCTAAACCCAAACCATTACCCAAATAAGTGGTAAATACTTAATTTACAACATTACAAATCATATTCCATCATTATAACCTCAATATACGCAAATTAAATCCTAAAAACCCTAGTTCGAATCCTAAATCTAAACCCTGACCCGTTTACTCATTTTTACCCATTTTGATCATGAACTACTAATCAAATATTGATATAAACTCTTAATACAAGCCTTATAATCCTTAACCCATCATTACCAATCAAATGCACACGAAAAATAAACCTAAAAACCCTACTTCGTGCCATTCGAACCCGCGACCCATTTTAACCAACTTTGACCCATTTTAAGTCTAACCAAGCAAGCATACACCTCCATGATCATGCTACTTCAGTTAGAAAGCTGCTTACAAGCACCTTAACCCATTTCTTAGCTAGAAAATTGGCCACATACCTCCCTTGTTGCTCAATCTCACCTGCGGCCACCTCAACCTCCACAAATCTCTTCCACATCTTCATGGCTACATCTAGCTTTGCTAAATCACCCTTATAGCCCCTCTTACTCATCTATGATAGCCTTGACACCAATCATAGTCTTTTACTTGGCCTCCAAGTCCAAACGAGCCTATAAAAGGGGCTTCGCACCCTTCATATCAACTCATCCCCCACATATTCTTTCTATAACCCACAATAACAGCAAATCTCTTCTCAAGAAGTTCCTAAGAGGTCCCAAGAACAATAATCAAGAGAAATATTGAAGCCTTGAAGCCCCGAAGAAGAAAAACTAGGCGTACGAGTACATTTCGACCCATACGACCCGTTTTCCTCCATTTTCGATTCTCAAAGCTCAAACCCAGGTTATATAATCTTCATACCTGCTCCTACATTCATATAATACTCATATGATCATGCATGAACTCATGTTAAAGCTTTTAATCTAAAATTCTAGGCGTTTTTCCATTTTGATCCAAAACCGAACCCATAAACCCTAATTCTATGTTTTTCTTTAATCTAAATGTTATAATGGTTAAATGTTGTTATAATCTATCTTAACTAATGTTAATATAACAACTTTATTGATTCTTGAAGGAATTTGAATTAAAAACCTACGCGTTTTTGTTTAAAAACCCTAATTCGACCCGTTTTGATTTCCGGCTTAACGAATTGTTATTTTGAACTTTTGTAAAGTTAAACCTTCATATTTTAGCTTATATTAATAAGCTATAACATGTAAATTACTTTTCATATTGAAAAATATCATTATTATGGATTTTAGACTTGTTTTGTAAATCATTTTCATGCAAGGGGTATATATTGTATCTTTTGAAAACTTATAAGTACAAAGACTATTTTTGCCATATTTCTAAAGTTATAACTATAGGGGTCTATTATGTCACTTTCCAATGTACAAGGTTTACTTTGTACATCTTTTACACTAGAAGGACCAAACTTGTAAAAGTGCAAACTCCAAGGGTAATTTGCCATTTTTCATTCTTAAGGTCCTAAATAGAAATATTTTTGAAAAATTGTAAAAATGTGTATTCAAAACCTTATAAGACGTAACTTTAGTTAACGCTTGACGTGCTTATCATTTCCAGTTATTGAGCAAAACGCTTAAAACCGATTATGTTATAACTATTATATAATTCATCATCAATGTGCTTTTTAAAAATCCTGTCCCGAATCTATATCGTACCACAATACTAGGGAGCTTCATATTAAGGGATTTCATCTTGGTATTACGTTCTGACTGAGTTTGCTGGGTTTACGATTTAAAGTGCCCTGACTCCTCAAACGTTTACTGAATGACTTCTGAAATATGATGGCCCGAACGGTGATACAATAATTCCAAAATCTCCAATCAAACTCATAACAATATTAAACTCTTAGAACCAAAGTTCTAGAGTACAATCTTCCTAAGACTTGACATATTTACTCAGGTTGCGTGACATGGCTGTTTACTATCATTTTGCTATATCAACCTTCCCATGTTAAAATACGATAAGTCATCAGCTTTCATTTTGGAATATTTATTACAACTACCTATCAGGTGAAGTTCATAACCTCGCATTCACTTATTTACATGTTTTATAAACCCGCGGAGGGGGATACATGCTTAATTGTTTTTAATATACACAAGTACTTAAAACCGATATTGTGAGTTCATAACCTCGCATTTCAATCTTTTAAATGTTTTATAAACCCGCGAGGGGGATACATGCTTAATTGTTTTTAATATACACAAGTACTTAAAACTGATATTGTGAGATTCATAGCCTCGCATTTTCAATCTTTTGAATGTTTTATAAACCCGCGAGGGGGATACATGCTATAAAATGACTTATTGGATTTCTAAACATTACATGACTATAACTGTTTTCAAAAACCCGTAAGGGAGATACATGCTATAAATCATGAATGCAAGTGTTTTCTAAACCATAGCATTTCTACAATATATTGCCTAAGTACATGGAAGTATCTCTTAGGATAGTAACTCCTAGTATGTCTTTGGGTAATGACTCCCAATATCTCTTTGGGTAATATCTCCCAATATCTCTTTGGGTAATATCTCCCAATATCTCTTTGGGTAATATCTCTCAATATCTCTTTGGGTAATATCTCCCAATATCTCTTTGGGTAGTATCTCCCAATATCTCTTTGGTAATATCTCCCAATATCTCTGTGAATAGTAGTTCTAAGTACTCTTTTGATAGTGACTCCTGTATGTCTTCAGATAGAGGCTCCCAGTTCTATTGAGTTAAATATGTGATTCATGAGCTTAGATATAATAATGAACACTATTAATATTGTTTTCTATAATAATTGTGCGCGTATAATTATTACACTATGACTTGTATTCAACTATTACATTTTAAACCTATGAATTTCACTCAACCTTTGTGTTGACCCTTTTTATGCATGTTTATCCCAGGTAATTGAGCAACTTATGGCATGGAGTGACATGGACTTAAAAATGGTTAAAACTTGTTATCATTCACATTTTTTTTCTAATTTTGAACATGCCTTTTGTAAAACTCTGATTTTAATGAATGATAACGTATCTTTTAAAAATGTATCTTTTGAGTCATTTTCTATGATTGTGACTGTTGTACTATGAAGTAATACCCAGATTAGCTTCCGCTGCTATATTGTAAAAATGGGGGTGTTACAATAAACAAGTGTAAAAGTCTATTTTTTACAAGTAAATAAGTTCTTAGATGGTGATTAACTACATAGCCATTATATACACATAAAATCATGAATGTAAAGAGATTAAGTTTTTTAGGTAACCTTAATATGAAGTATGATGATGAACAATATTATCTAAACCCTTGTTTAGATGACAAACCCAAGCTTTCAACACTTAAAAACCCTAATTTCAAGTAAACCATAATCTTGAACCTTTCTTGTTTAACACTTGTAAACCTTAAACCAAACCTTCAAACCTTCTTGGGTTATCTTAGATATGATGTACGAACACTTAGGAATGTGGTAAATAAAATTTGTATGGGTTGTTTGTGATTTTTGAGGGTGGCCGTGGGCTAGTAGTGAGAAAAAGAGAGAATATGTTGATCTTTCACTCAGCAAAGGCATATGTGTGTGTTTACTTACTAGCTAAGGCCTTATATATCATCTTGACTAGTCAAGAGACACCTTGAGGGTTTCTAGGGAATGTCTTGGTTAAAGACTATTTGAGTTAGTGTTGGAAACACGAAAAGTGTCGGTCACTTCCAAAGTTGTAACAAGTCTTAGCTCGTAGTTAGTATAAGGATTAGATTAGTAATCTAGTCCGGCCCAAGGCCTATGGGTGGCCCAACTCCAGCCCATCTCATTTATCCTATAAAATGAGATACTGAGCACAACAACGTAACTCCTTAAAGTGATAGCAAATGTACGTAGTAAGCATCATAAGGTAGATCGTACACCTTTGCTAGATTCATCAAGTCTTCGTCACCAACAATTAAGCACAAACAAGTTATCTTTAAAAGTCATAGCCTGCAAAACTATACTTTAAGATATGATAAGACACGCACATGTGAAACCCAACTACAACATCAAATAGGCAATAACCAATTTTCTTCAAAATAATCCCAAAAACGAGCCACTATTTCATCATTTTTCGAGATCCAAACACGTCCGTGTTGTCCCATATCGAACAAAGCTAGCAAAATTAACCATAAGCCTTGCAGACTTAACTAAGTAATGCTAGCAGAATTAACATTCAAACCAAATAGCAACACTTTTTTTGTCCCAAATCTGTCACTATCATGTCACTAACTTGTCACAAATATGTTGCAAAACTGTCACAAAGGCCCATGCTCCTTCCTATCCATAACCCGTTAGTGACACAAATTCTGTTACTACTTTGCTTAATCACTAAGCAATTAACCATGAAGGAGCAGTATTAACCACGAAGCGACCAGTATTAAAAACGTATGACCAGTATTAACCTTGGGCGAGCATAATTAACTCAACAACTACCAGTATTAACTTAAACATGGTAGTATTAACCACACATACAAGCAGTATTAATCAAATCCCAAGTCTGCTCTCATCAAAATCACATCCAAATATATATGGAAACAAAATAATCCCTATCAATAAGGATCCATATATACCAACAAGTTAGGACTTTAAAAACCATACCAAATCTGCCTCTTAACCTCCACGAATTTATTAAGGGAATAAATCACAATTCTATTGACAAATCCTAAAAATTCGCACAGTTAAAGAGTAAAAGTAGCCAAATCCACATACTCTATAAAGACCCCTACAGTTAGGTTTTATATTCCCTTTCCCTTAATTCATTCCTAAGTCACGTGGTCCATTAACGTGTTTCCATAAAAACACTAATATATCCATCCTTAGCTGATGTAATAACAACATGATAAGAACCTGCCTTGTCAATCTTCAAACACAAACACAGGTCTATATTCAATCCAGGCCTCTTGTTTCTTTCTTTGTCGTTTAATCATCAACCATCACGACCACAACTAAATAATCCATGAAAGCATAATGAATTCATTCAGCAACACATGATGAAAAACAAACGTTTCTACTTACTGAATTAGGGTTTGTTAAAACCTATGTGTCCACCAGAAATTCGCCTCTTCACCGAAAACTAAGACGAACATCTTTTCTTCATAAAAACGACACACAAACCTTGTATAAAACCTAGATATCAAGAGCAACCCGCTCTGATACCAACTGTAAAAAAACCTAATTGTAGGCTTCATAGATCGTTTTGCCCATCTAGGATATCATAACATTGATCACAACAAACGAATAACACTTAAGAACTACAATGTTTATGAACAAGTTTTTATCATAAACTATATACTATTCGACTTTAATCAGTCGACTATGAATTATTACATAAACTAATAAGCTAACTATTAGACTCTCATTTGAGAGATCTAACTATGATGGATACAAAAAACTATTTACCTTAGACCTCCTTTTATAGTATAAGGATTCAAGGTTTACATGGAAACTAATAATGTTAAAATCAATCAGTTATTCAATAATTATCCTTGACCAAAATCTCAATTCTTATCTTATATAGTATTTCTTTGTGACTAAGTAAGATACAAATTTGGTCCTACATGTTTCCAATCTTGTTTCATCCGTGTTTTGTCTGGTATCAGAGCCATGGTTATAGAGAACAAGGTTAAAACCTTAACTATAACTACTTTTCTTTTCTAGCCATCAAAGTCCTCCGTGCCACTGCAGTTTCCAGAATAGTATGTGTAAGAAATTTCCATGGTAGATAATACATCACTATTATATAAATAACTTATGTTATTTCCACTGGATTATTACAGTCATGTCTTCGTCCCCTCATTCTACTATCACTTCATCTGCATTTGATATGGAAAATGCTTTTTCCACTATGAATATTTATAACTATACCTCGGCTTCATCGGGAAGCACTTCTTTTAACTCTTCGGAAGATTCTAGGGATGGTATGATCCCACCAACATCCTCACTTTTCTATAATAATCCGTATTTGAAGGACGTGCAAGCATTTTATGCTAAAGAATCACCTATTCCACCACCAGATCCTATTACTCCACCAGTTATTTTAACTCCATCTCCGGTATTACCACCATCACTACTGTTTGATCCCCGATATTTCTTTGTTCCTGAAGAATTATTACCACCTAAGAAGCAAATCCATTCCCCATCTTCTTCCTCAACTACGTTATCTAATTCATCCCGGAAGCAAGCCTATAATCTAGAACCACCATCTTTCTCAGTCTATACTCCTACCCCACCTCAGATATTTGAAATAGGAAAAAGTTCTATCAAGGAACATCTGAAGCATCATGAGAAACAAATCGAAGATATTTTATATTACTTAGAAGAACTTTCTTTTCACCGCATTGAGAAAATGGAAGAAAGACTTGTTAATGGTTGGATAATCATACCAAGAGATTTTGATGAAGTAAAAACCAAACTTAAGGAAGCCCGTACACAGATACTTGAACTACAGAAGAAGCATATGGGACAGAGAGACAAGATTGCTTTTGTTCGCTTTAGGATTTCTGATTTAGAAATGACCCTTGAGGATATCCAAGATCGCCATCAATTATATATGAAGAATCTTATGGGACACACTTCATAAGTTTAAATACTAAGCTATTATCCTTGTCATCTATTACTTTTATCTAGAATCCCACCACAAGACATGATGATGTAAGATATGTAAGAAAAAGTTATCCATGAAATAATAAAGTAGTGATGATTCCGTTACATCTTGTTATCTGGTGATATCAAAACTCGACATCGTTTGTCAATTCCATTAACTCTATTATACTCCCCTCATACCTTTGAAACACTTATTATCATTGAAATACGACAGATATGGACATCATTGCAATTAATGTCTCATTATTCTTCTCATTACCTTCTATGATTTTGAGAAAATCATATCATTTCTGTATATCACCTTTTTAATATCATATTTTTGTACTTAGGTAGGATGATTTATAATCGTCTTCTTGAAATGAATTAGGACGCTTCTTCATTTGAATAAGGAAATTATAAATCTCCGAACTATGAATTTATAAATTCTCAGTTACAAGGATTTGGACGCTTCTCTTTGTAAGTGACAAATTATAAATAAGTAGGCTTAAGTATATGGCATACGTACAAACAACATTCTTTAAATTTGTGATCCATTTGTACAAACAAATCCCTTACTTCGTATTATCTTCATATGAATAAATCTCTGAACATTTACACTCCATCATTCAACTAAATCTCGGGACGAGATTTCTGTAAGGTTGGGGGACTATAACAACCCAAAATTTTCACCAATGTAATATCTCTCTGTTATATAATATATCACTTATTCACGGGGAAATTTTTGCTTTAATCTCTTATTATGCAACGTAACTTGCATAACTAAAGTTAACAAGCTCACGCAATCTACCTATGACAATCATATATGTCAATCAAACATCATAATATGTCAAGTCAATATCTTAATATCATTTTTACAAAGTACATTACTCATATAATGTACCATTTGCAACGTTATATCAAGACAGGCTTTAAACCGTTATCGTATACCTCTAAAACCCTAATTCCATGTAAGGTTAATATCTAAAGTGAATGCACAAGCTACTAAAGCATATGTACAAGTAATATAACATCTCATTTGAATATACTTTCCCTCCAAAATAAGGTGCAAGTCCCTTAAAGCGTAATGTACAAGTCATTAATGCACAATATCCAAAATAGCCATTTTTCCTCCGTTTTCCTAAGAATCTTGTACAATCCATCAAGTACAAGTTACAAGCAAGTCATGCACTTCATTTACATTCTATAATCATCCTCATTTCATAAGATTTCATGAAATGAAACCTATAACCCTAACCTGAGCTAAATATTACACCATGACCCGTTTCTTGGTTTTTATCCATTATAAACTCAAACCATTACTCAAATAAGTTGTAAGTACATAATTTACAACATTACAAATCATATTCCATCATTTTAACATCAATATACAAGAATTAAATCATGAAAACCCTAAACGAACCCTAATTCCAAACCGCGACCCATTTACCTATTTTCACCCATTTTAAACGCAAACCACTAATCAAATCTTGTTGTAAACCCTTAATACAAGTCTTATAATCTTTAATCTATCATTACTAATTAAATGTACACGAAAATTTAATCAAAAACCCTAACCCGTGCTCAAAATGACCCGCACACCCTTTTTACTTGTTTTAACCCATTTTAACACAAACCGTGCATCCAAGCACCTCAATGACTCTCTTACTTCACCTCTAAGCTACTTACAAGCACCTCCTTTGAATCCTTGGACACTAAATGAGCCACATTTCCTCTTGGTTGCCTAAAATAAGCCGCAGCTACAAAACCCTCTACATAAACCCTCTCCAACACTTCCACCTTGCATTCTAGCCTTCCATGACTCACCATAGTTGATCCTTGTCACATCCCACATGTCCTAAACTTAACCTCTATGTTTCCTTGGCCACCAAGGTTAATTCGCCCTATAAATAGCCATACATACCTTAATTTCAACTCACACTTCTCAATTCTCATTCTCTTTATCAATGGAGTCCCAAGTCTGATCAAGAAGGTCCTAAGGAGTCCGAATGGCAGAAGTTAAGCAAATAAACCAAGAAAAGAAGCCCCGGAGTTGTTATTCTAGGCGTACGAAGCTAAAAGTCCCGATTTCGACCCATTTCCAAGCTATATGCTCAAAACCAGGTTCAATAAGCTCACATTCTATTTTCATACCCTTATAATGTTCATATAATCATGCTCAAACCATTGTTAAAAGCTTTAAACTCAAAAACATATGTGTTTTACCTTTTTGATCCAAACCGAGCTCATGAAACCCTAATTTCATGTTTTTGCTTAATCTATAAGCTAAACTTGTAAAATATTGTTATAATCTATCCTAATAAGCTTATCTAACATTATTATAAGTACTTTATTAAGTCTTGAAAGAATTTGAACTTAAAACCCGCGCGTTTTCATTTTAAAACCCTAATTTGACCCGTTTTGATTTCTAGCTTAACAAATCGTTATTTTAAACTTTCGTTACGTTAAATCTTAATATTTTAGCTTATATTAATAAGTTATAACCTACAAATTACTTTTCATATTGAAAAATATCATTATTATGGATTTTGGACTAAAAACGATACTTTTTTCATGCATAGGGGTATATACTGTAACTTTCTGAAACTTATAACTAAAGGGACTAAAAATATCATTTTATCAAAGTTATAACTATAGGGGTCTATTATGTTACTTTCCAAAGTACAAGGTTTACTTTGTACATCTTTTAAACTAGAAGGACCAAACTTGTAAAAGTGAAAACTCCAAGGGTATATTTTGCCATTTTTCATTCTTAAGGGTCTAAAATGTAAAATTTTGAAAAAGTGTAAAAATGTGTTCAAAACCTTATAAGACATAACTTTAATTAACACTTGACGTGCTTATCATTTCCAGTTATTGAGCAAAACGCTTAAAACCGATTATGTTATAACTATTATA
>BQNB010132250.1:0-17135 GCA_026074375.1 Tanacetum coccineum | reverse complement strand
ATGCGTTGGAATTAAATGCCTCGGGGCAATGATCCTTCGTTTTAGTATAAAGGTATAATGATGACCATCTATACTATTTTATCCGTTTCAAAATTAATGTCTAGTTTAATTTTTTAAAGTCAAACTGATTTAATTTTGACCTTCAATATTTTTTTGTTACATAATACATGAAGAAAATTATATTAATGAAATACACTTAAAACATAATCCATTAATATATTTTGCATCAAGTATTATATAACATGTGGCATTTTCTTTGCAGAACCACTTTTTTGTACAGAACCTACAGAACCAAATTATAACCATTAGATCATTAAATGAATGGATGAGATGATTTGGACCATTTATGTAATTATTGTAAACTAAAAGAGTGTTGAATTAAAATAAATAAATTAGTCAAGGGTAATATAGGAATTTTGAATTTACTTATAGAAAAAAACTGTCACACTTTTTTAAATAACCTCCTAATTAAGTAGGGCAAATAAAACTGCTTTCTCACATATTTCAGCCGTCATCTTCATCTCCCAATCACAGATCTATAAAAAAAACTTCCCAGTCTATTAATAAAAAACAAAGTCATATTTAAATCTTCATTTACAAAGCCATGTAACTTTGGATAGTGTAAACGACACTGGGATTTCCGTTAACCGATGTTTATGAACATTAGAAGGATAGTGAAAACTTCGAAATGTTAAGGTTGATTAGCCTATTGGATGTAGAAAGAAGTATAATCTGTTCTATGATGTTCTTTCCTATTATGTTGAAAAACTTTGACTCGGAGTGAAAATCATCAAACTTGGTACGTATGAATTAGTTACACCTTCTCTATAGCAGGATGTTATGGTTGATTAATGCACTTTTTATTTGAGATTTTCGTAAAATGTGTTTGTGTTCTAGAAAAAAGTTAGAAATATAAAAAAAATTATGCATTGACCCATTTTTACTTTGCTAAAAAGTGTTGTACTTGATTTGGTTTAAGTGAATAACAGATAGCAAAAAAAATTATTACTCATTTGAAAACAGTAAATTGGCTACAGATATGTAACTAATTAATATTACAACTCATCAACAAGGACATTTATGTGTAGTTGGAGTCTTTTTTGAATAGCAAATTGGTTAGAAACATATCAAGAAACCATTAAAAGATTACATCATTGTATAGTTACAGTTTTGGTGTCGTGTTTTACTGATAATATTTCTAAATTTTAGAACGAAACGGAGATGATGATTTCAAGGATGGAGATGGTTTCATTCTATTCGCCTATAGAGAACATGGGCCAGTTCAGACACCAATCAAGTAAGTAAACTTTTCATAAAGGAGATCTGTTAGCCAAGAAGATCTGTAATATATTGGGCCTCAATTCACCATATTGCCATTGATCTCATATAATTATTCACACTTTCCCACTCCAAAAATAGACGTCCATTGCAATCGAAAACCAAATAGGTGGTTTTATTACTTTTGGTGTGTCCTTTGTTGGTTTCCTTTTAATTTGAATTAATTAGCTCTTTTGTCATTTTGATATATGTTCATGGGTAACTAAGACATATATGTTAAAGGTAGTAAAAAAAAATTTAAAAATGATCTCGGTATGTTGGTATGCTCGTTATAACAAAATAGAGACTATACAACAAATAAAATTTCAACTCTCAAATCTTAGTATGTTCGCTAATTTTTCTCTTTTTGGGTTTTTAAATCGTGCATTATCATGAATTGTTATAACTAATAAACATACTAAAATGACTTATGATAATTGATAAGCACTGTTTTTTTATATATTTGTTTTAGTGGGGATGTCTTAATCACATAGGAAATGAAAAAGATACCAAAATCACAACAGACCACTTTGCTGAATATGTTCAAAATAATAAATGATTCCTCTTATGCTTTTTTAGATGGTGCACAAATGTTCTCGAAGCCGTGCATATATGTTCCCGAATCCGTGCATATATGTTCTTGAAGCTGCGCATATATGTTCTTGAAGCGTGCACACATGTTTTTTAATCTCTTGCACATTCATATTGTAATTTAATTGTATTTCATTTGATATTAAAATGTGTGTATTGTATTTAGAGTTTACATGTATATGCTTAGAATTTAGTATAAAATTACAAATATATTAATAAATGTAAACCATAAAGATAAGTGTTACAATTTAAAAAAAAAGTTTGATGTCTAAACAATTCTACGCAAGAAATATATGTAAATTTACAATATTTAAAAAATACACATATGCACTTTAATTTCTGAAAAAACATGTCTACTTATAAAATTATAAATTTAAAAAAAAATTAATTCCGAAAATTAAGAAAATAAAAAAACGTTTTCTAAATTAAAAAATTCAAAAAGAAAAATTAAAATGTGTTTTGACTATTATGCCCTTTTGAATTAAGAAAAACATTTAATAATATACTAAATTTAATATTGTCCTAATGTTCTGTAGGTTCTGTACAAAAATAGTTCTTAAAGATTGTCCCATATATATATATATATATATATATATATATATATATATATATATATATATATATATATATATAAGGTAAAAGTCAAAGTAAAGTCTAACGTTGACTTTTGAAAGTCAACAAGTTGATGTGAGTCTTGTTGGATATTTATAAAAATAATAGATGCTATTATTATTACGAGTAAGACATTTTAGACTTACCGACTTTTACGAACGGGAATAATTCTAAAAATAGTAACTTTAGAACTATTCAGGATATAACTCCGATACGAGTAAATGATAACCAAGTTGAGTGTCGAATGTGCAACGAAATAAATAAATATTATTATAAATTATATTAGATGACGGAACTTACTAAAAATGTAACTTTCCGAAAATAGCAACTTTCTAAAAATAGAAAGTTTCCAAAAATAAAAAGTTTTCAACAAGAAATCGAATGTGTAATAAAAAGAATGATTGTAACTCAACTATGTGGGGTTTAGGATCTAGAACGCGCAAGTGGATTTCTCATCACATGTATGTATATTTATATTATTTCAATAGTTGTAATGCACGCACTATTCGATCGTACTTTATTGTAAAGTAATCGAGCGACATTAATTATAAGTCGCAGTTGACTTCGTTGTTGAGACGTCTTTGGATTGTTTCGGTTATTTTGATCTTCAGCTTAGATCAAGGTGAATTCATATCCTCGCTTTTAAACTGTTTTAAATGTTTTAAAACCCGCGAGAGGGATACATGATTGTTTTGAAAAATGGAACACAAGTGACGTGATGTGTACTTATTGTGGTTTATTTTGAAAATTGAACGCAATGTGTTTTGATATGTGATATGATTCCATGATTTGAGTTTATGCCTCTAACTGTGTGAGTTAATTACCGAGAAGGTAACGCTAAATGCATTAAATAGATCTATTGGATTTAAATCCCAGTCTGGGGTATGAATCCGATGTGAACACCCTGTAACGGACATTTTGTATTGAGAAAGGGGTGGTGGCATACTACCCGGTCACTTATTTGTCTATCATGATAAATGTGTTAAGGTTCAGTACACGGGCTCATACAAGATGGAAATGTTATGTGGCTTGCCTAGCTAGCAGTCATACGTGTTTTATGGAACCAAAGATTGCATTCTGATTGTTGTTTGTAAACTTTATGAATTCACTCAATGTTTTGTTGACTTTTTTAAGAATGTATCTCAGGTATTGGTTCTATTGATGGCTTGGATGGGACGGAACGCGGATATCAAGGACTGTGTCTCGGTGAAATGTTTGTTTATTTAAACAAAAGGATGCTTTGGATGAGAAGTCATATCATGAATTTTTGAAATGAAGTTTTTAAGTTAATTTGGGACCTTGTAACTCTGATGCTCTTCACATAAAATAAAAATGAAATTTGTTTTATGAAGTATCATTTGAACGTTTACTGGGACTCGTGTGCATGTATTATGAAGTAGCACCCCAAATGTTGTATTCCGCTGCGTATCGTATTTTGGGGGTGTTACAGAGTGGTATCAGAGCCAGGTTGTAGTGAACTAAGTCATTTTACAAAACTTGGACTACAACTGTTTTTGGAAGATTTCATAAGTCTTTCATCGTTGTCCGGTATCCGCGCGTGTGTTGTTCCCGACCCTTAAAAGCCTTATGTGATGCTTTGATTGCATATTATGTGCGTGACTAGAAATGCTGGGATACACTGGGTATTATAAGTATATATGTGTATATATGTATTTTTATACGGCAATCCGTTCTATGATCTATGGTTTATTACTATATATATTTTTATATATATAGATATTTAGATTTATATTATTATTTATATATATATATATATATATATATATATAACTCAGAATTCGCATCTCGCGAAAAGTTTAATTTTTTATGCATTTAATGCAATATCATGAAATCATCCTAATATATGATGAGTATAATTTTACATATGATAAAAATATGTATGATGGTTACTAATATAAGTATTTCTTTTTTGTAGTATCATGGGCTAACCCTTGTCACTGGACCGTATGTTCGACTTCCTTATGGACGAGCCAAAGCCGCATCCCGTATACGATTTCTTTGCGCCCGAACCACTACCAGGGTATGCTGGTAACCCGAACAACAACAACGGGTGGATTAAGGCAGACGTGCCATTACTCGAAGAGTTAGGAGCTGGGGCAAACGAGCTAATGGTTGGCCCGTTACATGACGAGTTCGCTGAGCCGATAGTAGAGATGGAGGAGCAGGTGATCCCTCTAGTAATTAATATGGAGGAGGATATAGCCATGTTATTCGGGGATGGCGATTTTAGTTATGATGACTCTGAGGGATTCGAGGATGGGGAGGAGGTCTGGGAGATGAACCTGGAATGGTTGATGGCTCCTGTTACACCACCTTCGATGCTAGTTGGGCTCCTACCAATCACTTACGAGGTAGGAGGTCCATCCACTGCTGCTGCTGAACGACAGTCTTTCCCCCTCCCAACACCTAGACTTATTGTGCCTCCGTCAGTGATTGAGGATTTGTGCACCCGTATGGGTAACCTGGAGTACGAACATGGAAAACTTGTGAAGAAGGTGATCCAGGTGAGCGATGCTGAGGTGGAGGATGTCATTACTATCGGGTAGATTGGCCCTAGGGTTTCTGTTGTAGAGGGACAAGTGCAGGTTATGGTATCCCAGATGGTTCAGGCCGTGGGTAGACTCGAGCAGGTCGGCACTTAGGTGGAGCAGGGTCAGCAGACTGCGACCCAGAGGGATGAGGTGATTACCGGATTAAGCCAGTAGGTGCAGGCATTACAGGCCGATGTGCAGCATAGAGATTCATAGATTCAGCAACTGCAGACTATGGTTTCTGAGATGAGCAGCCGTGAGAGCACATTGATGCAGTGCATTCTTACGATGGATAGACGTCTTACTAATTTAGAAAGTAGACCACCAGGACCTCAGTAGTACTATTGGTTGTTTATTTTGAATTTTGGTTAGATTATAACCATTTGTAAAGTCACTAAACTGCTAGTGTCTGTTAGTGAGGTCATGCTGCAAGGTGTATTTTATTTTTGTAAACACCGCAACCATTCGGATATGTTAGGATCCTTGTATTAGAAACTTCGAAATCGTCATGATTGGATGTATCGGTCTTGAAACCGAAGATTGTAACATTTAGGGGATTTTTGGTTGTACGTCTACTACCCCCAGCATTATTATCATTACCATGGTTATGGAAGATTATGATTATCCTTGATTATGAGTTCTGTGTGATTATGAATGTTGATTCCCTTGAGTGTTGAATGATTCTTGTTGGTGAATCCTTCGCACATGTATGATACTTTCTTGCATAGTCCTCAAATGGGTATTATTTTTGGTACTTGTTGTGACTGTTGACCGAACTATATAAAATGATGTTTTGTAGATTGATGATTTCAAAACTGTAGAATCGCAATAACGAATTTGTGTGTTGGACAAATTTCATTGCGTGAATTGTACTTATTTGTTGTATAAACTGTTTGTGTAAATAATAGAAAATGTGTTTTCAAATTTCATAAACCGACCCTATAGTGTCAAATAATTTTTTTTTTCAAAAAAAATATATTTTTAATTAATTCTTTGTGAGATTGAGATGGAATGATGCTGTCTTCTTTTCTTTCTTTTGAAACAATTATATTTCTATTTTTTTGTGTAATAATATATTTACTTCTATTTTAAAAAAAATTATACCGAGAAAATGACTTACGTGTGTAGCGTATGAAAAAGAAATGTTTTGACGAGGACGGATATGACGTCGTTGGGACCTCAATTATGCATAACTTGATCAACTATGCATAATTTAGGAAGAACCATGCTATGTCGGGAAATCGTCACCTTTTAAAATGCCGAGTTTTGGAAAAATTGTTCGATTTGGATATATCAAAAGAGAAAAGCGTTTTTACCCCTACTTCGGATTCTTGTGCAAGTAACCTTACTCCTATTGACTGCATGGAGAGAGTCTCATGCGAGTCGTTGTGACCAAATCATCCCGAAGGGAAAATACCAACGGTATTATAACACCTCGTATTTTAGGTCATTGTATGACATTATGTAATTCATAATTTATTTTTAGGGATTTACGCGTTTGCTCTTAAACCGTAAACGTTAAGTTAAATCGCGTAAACTGAAAATGATCATACAATGTAAACGGGCCTTAAACAATTAAATGTTTGTATCAAGCAAGTGTTATATGATTATTATGAGAATAATTAATGACTTTGTTCATCTTATTTTTATCGGCTTATAAAAGCAAATACTATAAGCTAAAAATCTAAACTTAGAAGCTAGGATCTACTTGCTACTGTTTTTGGCTTTTTTAGATTTTTATGAACTTTTAAAAGCTAATGCTTCCTAGTGAATAAGCTAGAATATTGAAAACAAATCTTAAACCATCTTATCCTATATCTAATCTATAAGCTTACTTAATCTTAACAAGTAAAATCTACTTAAGCTACTAAAATAAGATCAAAAAGGGACTGCAGTTTTAAGACCTGCAGTACCTTACTGATGCACTTGGCCAAAAAGGGTGAAACCCAAATGCAGGTAACCTTAATGGCCAATCCTGCAATACTTACACTCAATGAGTGTATGTTGACACACACAAACAAGATCCAAGCTCTCCTAATCTAGGATCAATAAGATTTTTATCAAATTTTTCTTAAAAACTCCCCTGGTGCCAGATTAACATAATAAGCTTAAACTTTTAGAAATTTTAAGTCTAACTTTTGAAAATGCACTAACTGTTGATTTTAAATGATAATAAATCTATCTCAAACAAATTACAAAAAAAAAACTTCAAAAAATTTGACTTTAAGTGGTCAAACTTTGTTATTCCAAACACTCCTTTTAAATTGCAAATTTAAACTTAAGCTTATGAAATTAAAATCCAGTTAACAAAACCCTATTACCAGATATCAAATAGTTTATTACAAACTTAATAAACAAATATCAATCAGCAAATAAGCTAGAATCCATAAGCTACACATTACTCTAATATTTTTGGATTTTTTTGGTTTTTTAAGACTATCTATGAAAAATTAATAATAAAACTAAAAAAACATATATTCAAACTCACTTAATAAGCACAAAAAGACAATTTTAAACACTAATTAGCTAATGAATAAGCAGGATAACTAAATAAGCAGACTTAAAGCTAGAAATGTAAGAACAAAGGCAATAAAATGGAAACTTCCAGAAAACCTTAGATTAACAAAGGTTGAATAAGCTCAAATGAGCAGTCTACAAGCTCTGGCTTATCCTAAGATAAGCCAGTATAAGTCCATATGAGCTCTTCCCTTTTAAGCTCATCTTCCAATTATCACAGTCCAATAGCATAGGTAATTAAGTATTTAAGTTTAAGTAGATTAAAAGAATAAATTAAGCTCAATCACAAGCTTTAGAGACTTGTGAGAGCTTGCAGTAGAGCTTCTGATTAGCTTAGAAATAGTAGAAAACATTGAGCTTATTGAGAGCTTATAGTAAAAACAGCTTAATAAAAACTAAAAGTGTGCTTTTATTAATAACCAAAAAGAGATTACAATGCTTCGGAAAATGAATTACAAAAGCTTTAATGAAAATTACATTTAAAGGAAAATTGCATAAGCTAAAACTAAATTAAGCTAAATTTCTAAAAGCTAAAAACTAGGTGTCGTGTGTGTGTGAGAGTGAAGGGCTATTTATAGCCATCTTCTGAATCTTCTAGGCTCCTTGGTTGTTACACGCTCCTTCCTCTTTTGGCCCTTAGATCATATCAATCATTGGATGCTTAATTTGGGACGTTGGATCACATCTAGCCTCACACGGATTGCCAGCGTGGCAATCCGTGATGTGACAGCTAGTGTGCTAGATTTGTGAGAGTAAGATTAGTACAAATCCCATCATTCCTTGTGCTTTCTTACTTGCCACCGTGTCATTCTTTCTTGGGTTTGGCCAATCAGATGCTTGAATGACGTTTTAACCCTGCCATGTTGTACTTTGCTACTTGAATTGTTGATCCACATGGCCAATTACCAGATAATGAATAGTTACAACAAACTTTCCCGCTTCTTTTTTACTATAAGGGTGCGTTTGTGTTTGTTTGACCCGGGGTTGACTTGGGTTTTATAAAAGAAAAATGGGCCTTGGGCTGGGAAATAGTTGGGCCAGGTGTTGGAAATGGGATAAGGGTAACCGGGTTGTGGGATTTGGTTTTATAAAGAGTTAATGGTTGTTAGGTTTTAAACTAACGACCGTTAGTGGAATTTAGGGTTTGTTTTGTTACTTTGGATATTTTGAAGGACTAAATTGCTAACTTTGGGTTTTGTCTTTTAGTGAGTTGACCATTTGACTTTTTGACCAAGTTTGACTGAAGCTTGACTATTTGACCTTGATAGGTTCCTTCTGGCTTTTGGCGTGCTCTTCCGTTCCCCGTGTTCGTGTTTGTCCGGTTTTGACTGTTTTCTTGTGATTTTTGCTATATCCGCACCTACACAATCACAAAGACAAAACAAGCAATATTCAAGCATTTTAAGCATAATTTTGTCTTTTTAGGGTCTATTTTGATATAAAATGGATATGTGTTTTCACACATATCAAAATTCCCCAAACTAAGCGATTGCGTGTCCTCACGCAATGTTATATGCCTTATAACCAAATACCTCAAAACTTCCCCAAACTAAACCTTTGAAAAGTAGCAAAGATTTTTGTGGAGAGAGTTAAGAAATCACAAGTTATAAAACACCCCTATTTCCCATTTTTCTAAAACTTTTTCATTTTTTTTATAATGTTATTTTGACTTTCGTTATTTCCATAACTGTTAGGGATCATAGAACAAGATGCATTTCGATTCCGAGAATGCCCCAAAAAAGGATAAATTCATCGTTCCCGACTTTTCACTTATCCAAACCAAGCTTAAAACAAAATCACAGCGAAATATCAGAAAGGATGCTAACACTACTCATATTTGCAACTTGTGAACCTTTTACTCCCGACATTTATTATATCTTAAGTGAATGTGCTATCTTGAATTTCAACCATGGATCAACTTTTTGCAATATACTATGCTTTACGTTCCACCTTAGAATAATGAGTTTAAAGGCGAGATCATCCCATGTAGCCCATAGTAAGAATAAAGATCCGAGACTGATAAAAATTGTTGATTTAAGTTTAATCTCCAAAAACAGCACGTATATTAATCCGGTTAAGAGCTTATGGGAGAAAAAGCAACAAGTTACATACATGAGCTCTTAAGATTTCCAAATAATCTTTGTTTAGCATCCTACTCATAATTAACTCTATCATTTCTCGTTCTTCGCGAATTAGCGAACGCTTAGCCTAAAAGTTAAGGAACAAGCTAGAGCTCAACACGCTCGATCGGGTCAAAATTTACTCTTATTCTTACCCAGCAAGAAAGTCAAAATTGTGACAAAAACACTTATTTTATTTTTGAAAATTTTTTAATTTTTTTTTCATATTTTTGAAAATTTTTGGTGGGAAAACGGGGTACGTGAGAACAACAGGTAAAAGTAGGCAAGATCATATCGAAGATATACTACCCCATACTAAAATCAAACATTGTCCTCAATGTTTCCTAGCCTAAGACTTAAAAACCCCATACTAGAACTCAAAAAGGTCGAATGCATAACTCAAACATGAAGAAAGTATCACAAAAATCTTTAGCCGTTTATTAAGTGTGCTATAAGATAAATGTTAGTCGATAATAATCTTTAGGATATCGGATTTCCCCAAACTAATGGCAAGCAAAGGCTAGGAAGCTCGAGTGGACCGGGACAAAACACCGAACACGAGAGTCTTCAGAAAAGTTGGGTTCAATTAAAACTTTTCCATATTTTTTTAGTTTTTATTTTTATATTTTTTTTATATTATATATATTAATAAAATTATTTCGACTTTCGTTATTTCCATAACTGTTAGGGATCATAGAACAAGATGTATTTCGATCCGAGAATGCCCCAAAAAACATAAATTCATCGTTCCCGTCTTTTCACTTATCCAAACCAAGCTTAAAACAAAATCACAGCTAAATATCAGTAAGGATGCTAACACTACTCATATTTGCAACTTGTGAACTTTTTACTCAGTCAATTTATTATATCTTAAGTGAGTGTGCTATCTTGAATTTCAACCATGCAATCAACTTTTTGCAACATACTATGCTTTACGTTCCACCTTAGAATAATAAGTTTAAAGGCGAGATCATCCCATGTAGCGACTTTCGCTTTCTCGCAATCCAACCTTGCGGCTCTGAGTGGACCAGGCTTTTGACACCTCAACAGGACTAGTATCGGGACTCACTGGACTTTAAGGTTTCAAATACTCTAAGGTTTCCGGTTATTCATAGCTTTTAAATAGAATAGTCAATAGTGCAAAAGCAATTTGAATTTACAAAAAAGAAGTCAATTATTACTTTTAATTTAACTTATATATACATTTATGCAATTGTAACCCTCAACATTTTAGAAGGCTGCAACGTTCGGTGTGAGCGGCAAGATGCCAGCACAACTTTTATCAGTCTCGGATTTTATTCTTACTATGGGCTTTCTTTAGAAGACTACCACATCGGTTGTGAGCCGGCAAGAGGTAGTAAACTTTTATCAGCCCACAACTTTTATTATTATATTTTTTATCATTTTATCATCATATATATATATATATATATATATATATATATATATATATATATATATATCATTTTTTTTGCATATATATATAAGACTTCTTTTTGAAAAAAAAAAATTCAAAGTATATATTAGAACTAAGACAATAAATTGCTATTTAATTCTATAAAAATTATTGATTTAAGTTTAATCTCCAAAAACAGCACGTATATTAATCCGGTTAAGAGCTTATGGGAGAAAAAGCAACAAGTTACATACATGAGCTCTTAGGATTTCCAAATAATCCTTGTTTAGCATCCTACTCATACTTAACTCTATCATTTTTCGTTCTTCGCGAATTAGCGAACGCTTAGCCTAAAAGTTAAGGAACAAGCTAGAGCTCAACACGCTCGATTGGGTCAAAATTTACTCTTATTCTTACCCAGCAAGAAAGTCAAAATTGTGACAAAAACACTTATTTTATTTTTGAAAATTTTAAAATTTTTCATATTTTTGAAAATTTTGGTGGGAAAACGGGGTACGTGAGAACAACAGGCAAAAAGTAGGCAAGATCATATCGAAAATATACTACCCCATACTAAAATCAAACATTGTCCTCAATGTTTCCTAGCCTAAGTCATAAAAACCCCATACCAGGACTCAAAAAGGTCGAATGCATAACTCAAACATGAAGAAAGTATCACAAAAATCTTTAGCCGTTTATCAAGTGTGCTATAAGATAAATGTTAGTCGATAATAATCTTTAGGATATCGGATTTCCCCAAACTAATGGCAAGCAAAGGCTAGGAAGCTCGAGTGGACCGGGACAAAACACCGAACACGAGAGTCTTCAGAAAAATTTGAGTCAATCCTGCAAACAATCACAAGCACAAACAACAAACACAAAGAACGGAAGAGTACAAGCCTCCTCACAACACATTAGAAACTAGAAAGGAAATTGGAAAATAAATGGATAAGCATGGGGTGCCTCCCACGAAGCGCTTTGTTTTTGGTAACCGAGTCACATAGCTTGACTCGATCCCTGAATTCATTCGTCCTTAGGGAGAGCAAATGGAACTGGCTTAAGAGAAAAATGAAAAGTAGAGATGCCGGGGTCAAAAACGAGGTCCTCACTCCTGAGAGAGAAAATAAAAGGAGAATCCTCGAGGTAAGTGAAATATGGAAGAAAAGTCCAAATGACAAATGTAAAGGAATTGATATCTTCAACATTTAGGGGTAAAACAATTTCCCCTTGGTTAAAATCTTTATCCTTTTTCATGGCCGTATCAGGCTTAAATTTTAAGCAAACGTCCGGTGGTTCCGGCGGAGGACGAGGAGATGATGGTTCAAGATCAAAGTGGAATGATTCAAACTCAGGATCATTTGAATTGCTAGTCAACCCTCCTTGATTGGGCTCAATCTCAAAAAGAAACGAATCATACTCGGGAAGAGAGTTATTAGCATGAGTAGTGGTACTGCCACTTCTCGTCTCTTCCGTATGATCACTGAAAGTCTCGAATTCAGGTAAAGAGTTATCTGAATGAGAAAGAGAAGTATCAGACTCCTCAAAGAACGAACCACTATCCGTGACGGAAATAGGGACTGAGGAAGGAAACTTGAACACATGATCAGGAGTGGAATTGTTTTTCAAAGATTTGATATTAGTAATAAGACGATGGACGTTTAATAATTTCTCACGAAGAATAACGTCTTGGATTTGAAAAATATCTTCTAAGTCAAACTCTTTCTCTTCTTGATCTTCATTCCCCTCCTTTAAATTATCGTACTCCAAATTTAGAGGTGATGCTTCAACGTACTCGATGTTCTCATAAGAATCGTCATCACTTGAAATATCATGATCATAACAATCAACTTCTTCTTCATCAAATTCGTCTTCATCCATTCCCGGTGGAATAGGAGTGAATTCACCGGTGAACTCTTCGGAAATAAAATCGATCTTAGGAGACGTGATCGGAATATCTTGACTAAGCAAAGATTCTGCATTAGAATGATCATTATCACACATATCGTCGGAGATACCCTTGGATCCACTTGGGATTGGGTCGAGGTCCTCAACACTAGATTTATCCTCTTCAGGAATAGTGCTAAGTTCCTTTTCCCCCGTGATTAGAGGGTCTTCGGGCTCTTCGGATGGTTCATCGGGAGTGATTACTTTAGGCCTTCTCCATATAACAGTATACTCATCATCGTCATCATCGAAGTAGAAAAGCGGACGATTCCAGCTTGGGCATTTAATATATTCTGAAAACTCTTCACTGATATTTCGCACATCTTCAAGGAGTTTACTCATCAATTCTTGAATATCCTCTTGTTGATATTGCTTGTCCATCAAAGCATCTTTAATTTTGCCAAAACTTTCCCAAGCTATCAATATAACCTTTGGTGTTATTCCAAAAGGTATACGACTAAACTTCCTTAAGAAGGTGCAAACGTCTTCCAAAAAGTTGTCTCTAGCTTCTTCATCATCAATCATAGAAGAATTCCAATATGGAATAAAACTTTGAGCTGCCGTCTCCTTCTTTTCTTGTTGACTTCCTTTAAGAATTTGCAAATCATCCATAAGTTTAAGAAGCAATTCTTGCATAACTCCAGGTTGATTCTGCTCTTCTCTCATAGTCTGCTTAATCTTCAGGAATCTCTCCTCAGCTAGCAATAAAGCCATGCACTTTTCATTAGGAGGTATATGATCATACTCCTTTAAAAAGGCTTGAATGACTTACATTAAGTTCGTTCTTGGATGCTTGCAAGAATTTATTTACTTGTTTCTTGAGAGGATAATTGACGCAAGACACTGAGGGGTTGAAATTGGTCAAAACGGAAAGATTAGATTTATAGAAATCATGGTTCATCGCTGACACTGAAAGAGCATGAAGCCCCCGTAATTTTCACACAAAAGACATTGTTGTGGATAAACTCGTTCGTGAAGTTAGTGGAAAATAATCAAAGTTTTGATTGGAACACGGGGGTCCTGATTGTAGACAAACGGGACTTGAGGTGAACAATCGTAACCAAAATGAGCATCGTTTCCACATAACTCACAAATATTTGTCTCGTACTGGGTTTGTTAAGGGTGATTTGCAAAATTTGGAGAATCATTAGAAGAGTACGGAGTTGAAAAATTAATTTGTGTTCCATTTCCAACAGTACAATGAAAACAAACTCCATCATATTCATTACAACCACATTGTTGGCACGTACCCAAAAGACATTGTTGTTAACAAAATTTGCAAATCGTTTGTAGGAGATCATTAAGTTTTGATTGTAGCATGGATTCACGGAGGTAGAAGATGCTCATCAGGAATTTGCGAGTGGACAATTTAACATAATGAGCACCTTTCCCCAAGACAGTACAGTTAGTACATTCATTGACAAGTGTTGATAATCGTCATAACGAATCCACACTCGTAACAACAATTGTGGTTAATTTGTGGAGAACTTTGCGAGGAATTTTCATCGGGGTCCTGTTTGACAACGAATGGCTCTCGAGGAGCTGACTACAGTCAAGCATTATTAGCAAAGTTTGAATACTATACGAGTCATAGGGTTAGCGTAGCTATTAGCATCAGCATTGACATAGTTGGGTATCGTCAAAATTCGGGATGTCGTATTTCCTCCAGTGTTTAGAAATGGTCTTGTAATTCCCTTTTCATGACAAATTATAAACAAATTCCTTTTAAATTTCTTTCGCCATAAGAGCACATCCTTGACAATTAGTCTTCAACCGGTTTCCACACTTGGGACAATCTCGAAGGGTGCGTCTGAGTTGAATTAGGGTACAACCAATTTCCTTTATTATACATAGATCCACAAGACGAACACTTTTAATCGTAAAAAAGTGGGATTCAAACGATAATCGATGAGCCATAAGAATTTAAACAATTTAGTAGTGGGTTAAGAAAAGAAATTAAATGGATAAGACAAAAAGAAGATTATTTTGGGGTTTTTAAAAACCATATTTTATTAAAGGACCAAATGAGATCGAATTACGTAAACCATAATAATCACAAGTTCCGAGTAGCTCTCTAAAAAAGTGGTTAACTTTCAAGGTGAGCCGTAGATCGTAATTAAACACAAAAAGGAAGTTTTGAATCTTTTATTCGAGTTAGGAACTTATTATGGATAATACCTCAATTGAAGGTATTATTTGTTGGTGTTCTTTTATCAACTTTGTTTATTTTTTTTTTTTTTATGGAGAATTTTTATATTTTTGATTTTTTTAATATATTTTTATATTTTTTTATATGATAATTATACCAATAAAAGAAATTTATTTTTACTTTTTTTTATTTTTTGATTTTCTTAAAAGCGTAACTTTCCAAAACGAAAATTTCTCCAAATCACGATCAACAAACTTCAAACGAAGGAATCTTAATCACAAATCCCTGGCAGCGACGCCGAAAATTTGATTGCTAGTAAATCAACACACGTAATAATAAAATATAATATGATAGAAAATTACCAAACTACCCTTGAGGACAAAGGTAGAAAGGAAAATCTTCACAAATTTATATATATTATAATACGTATATTAACCGGGAAGTATGATTCCCGGGTCGTTATTCCCCAACGATTTATGAAATTGAGACCACGTTTGTCGTTCGGACAATGATTTGAATTGGTAACAAAGATTGATTTGATTATCTATTCCTATGAATTAAAAAACAATTAAAATAAGCAAATGATAACAATTAAGCACGAAAACAAATAACGGGAAATCAAACTTTAACTAAAAACGCAAAACGGAAACCCTAAATGGTAATTAAAAACCCTAAATTTCCAAAATTAAACCTAAATTGAATTTTTCTTTTTAAATAGACTCTAATTGACTAAAAAGTAAGTTTAAAGAAAACTAGAATAAAAACGGAGTTGAAATGAGCTTAAAAACACGAAAAATGCAAACGGGAACGAATCCCGTTCTTTAAAAAATGAAATTTTACAATTTTAACCCTACGAAAGCAAAATTAATTTTCCTAAAAACTTTACGATAAAAGAAATTTTTCTAAAAAAGAATTATATTTTTTGATTATTTTCCTATTTTTTATGATTTTTTAAAATTTTTAATAAAAATAAATGTTTAAAAATACTAAACTAATTATAAAAATTCTGAAAAAAATATGGAAAATAGCTTGAACTAAAAGGGACCTAGGAAAAATAAGCTTAGTTACACAGCTTATTGAATAAGCTGTGTAAAAAGCTAAAACAGCTTATAAAGCTAAAATGGGAAAATGTGTATAAGTATTAAATGTTGTAAAGGTATAACGAAAAAGACCCCAAGGAGCGTTGGTAGTGGTGTGTTGTGTGAGATGTTTAAAAGGGTTGAGGATGTTGAGGTCGGGGGTTCGAGTCTTGCTCACCCCCGATTTCCATCTTCCCTTTTTTTTTAAAAAAAACTTATAAAAGCAAAGTTGTAAATAAGCTAGAAACTAACAACTTTTGTGAAAGTAACTTTTCTGAAAGCTTAAAAATAAGCAGAAAAGAGGCTTTTTAAATCAGAAAATCTTAACTACTTCTTTTTGGCTTTTTATAGAATTATAGAACTTAACAAGCTGAAATAAGCTGAAACCTAAGAACAAGAAGCACTTTTATACTAATCCTAACCTAATAAGCTAGTTTAAATAGAAAATAAGCAAAGGAAAACAAGTCATAAGCTAAAAATTCAAATAAGCTTTTAAACACTAACTTAAAATCTAACAGCCTGAAAGGGCAAATTTCAAGCTCTAAATTTAGCTTTATAATGGATCCATTAAGCCAAGAAGACTTGCATACATACTTAAAGCACAACTATTAAGCTACTTAGAATTGCAAACCGACTTCATTTTGAAAAGCAGATAAGCAAAGAAAAAGCACTATAAAAAAAACTACATGCTACTTTTGGTATTTTTGGATTTTTAATAAAAAAGGTAATAAGCTAACACTACTGACTTAATAAGCTCAATACTAATTTAAACTAACATATTAAGCAAACTAGGACAAGAATTAAACAAAAGCTTAAAAGAAATAAGCAATTAAAACGCTAAAAAGCACTTAATAGAAA
>BQNB010132249.1:0-18656 GCA_026074375.1 Tanacetum coccineum | reverse complement strand
TTTAAACCCAATAACAAATCTTGTAAAAACCCATTTGATAAACCAAGATCCTAACTATAGATCTTGAACCAACCCTTGGAATCAAAGAACCAACACTTGTAACCACCTTATATATGAACAAAGATCAACATATAACACTTAGATCTTGAAGGAAATCAAGGAAAATGAAACCCTATAAGGGGTGTTTGTTTGTTGTGACCTCAAGAGAGAAAGAAAGAAGAGATAAGGTTTTTGAGAGGCTTAGAAATAAGAAGTAACCCTAAGTTGTGATATAACATAGTATTTATAGGACAAAAGGTAGGGTTTAGGACATGGTATCAAGTGTCTATGTGACCAACACACACCAAAGGTGTGTGTGGTTGTGGGTTCAGACGCAACAAGCCAAGGGGGGTTCATGGTTTGATCACTAGATACATTAATTAAATCAAGATTCCAAAACTTACCTTAGTGGAGTTGTGGTCCTCCATTGGCGCATGAGGACAAGGTATGTAAGAATATAACTCATGCATAGGAGCATGCATACAAAATGTCACCAACTTTGCATGTGATGCTTGAATTTCTAATTAAATGTAAAATATTCCTCCCCATTTAATTAGATGTGTGTTTGTGCGTGTGATTTGAGTAGAGGGGAGGGGTGACCATGAAATGTTTGACTTCTAAACCTAAGATATACAATAACTAAAGTTTACATGAAAAGATTACGGGTTTCTGGTTCTCCGTTTAACCTAAAATGCTAAAACCGTACGACGTACGCGAAAAACGTATAACTCGCAAACGAAAGTGAACGTGACCTATGTAACACTTTAAAATGGTAAAATAATGCATATAACATGTAGACTAATCCAATTCTGAAGTTGGAACGCATTCAACGATGATTTTCAATTTTACGCGGGACAACTTCCTGGAAAATTGCCAGATTCAAACGTAACGTATAAAAGTCAAAAGTAATGATCGGAAAAGTTTAAAATAATGACCTAAAAATTACGGGGTGTGACAATTTGGTCTATCAATGTAAGCTCTCATGGCCTTTTTGTCATTCATTTTGTTGTTGGCATTCCTTACCACCTCGTTTTCCTAACATACGACCTGATCCATTTAATCATGAGCCAGGTGGATTCTTTCCTCATAGACAGCAATAGCTTTAATAGCATTAGCAATTCATTGGGTTATAATACACTCGATCCTCGTGGAACTCATTCCTTATCTTGTTGTCGGTATTTTCTTCAAAACCAAACGGAGTAAAGGAGATAAAATAAGTCGAATTTCAAAAGTCGTGTTTCCAAAAATGGAATGTTATGAGGTGATGGGTTAAAGTTGTGTGCGAATTAATTGGCATGTTCCTAGAAGTTACGAGAAGTAAGAAAAATTTGAGACGTAACGAGATGACGTAGGTGTTTCAACAGTTTGGGGTGGGTGCTCAAAGTCGTCTTCAAAGTCGAATAGTAGGATAACCAGTGGGGTCGGCAGACTGTAACGGGTTTTAAAGTTATGCAAAACGATATAATGTAAAGTCGTGAAAAGTTTTAAAGACCATCGTATTACTCACGATGTTTTTAGAATAAACGAGACCATTGTGTCACTCACAATGTATTAGGAAAATTTAGGGACCATTGTGTCACTCACAATGTCTTTGAAAAGTTTAGTATTTATATAGACAACTTCTATACAAACAGGTAGAGAAATATACGTAAGTAAAACGTAACCGCAGAGAAAAGATAAACGCAAGACAAACGTAAGATCATAACAAAATAGAGCTCAAGGGAAAATATAAACGCAAAGCAACATAAACGCAGGGAACGATAAACGCAGGGCAGAGGTAAACCCATATCATAGCAGGCTCAAGGCAAAATGATACTCACGTATACGCCATAGCAAAAGCACGTATAAGGCACACATAAAAGCACATAAGGATCACATACTGGTTATAAACCAGACCTAGATAGTCTACCTGGTTCTCTATAACCTTGGCTCTGAATACCAATCTGTCACACCCCCAAACGGGGCCTGGACGGAATACGTGTCCGAGGGCGTGGTGTCATAATAATTCGAACTCAAGGCAAAGGGAACGACCACTAATGGACGTTTTGAAAATCATAACTCGTTGCATTTATTAAAAATGGATAAGTCTTACAAGATATCAAATGAAATTAAACGTTGTGGAAGCGTAATTAAGTTTTCAAAAGACAACGAGTATGATTGATAAGAAAAGTCTTGAAAGATGATATTATATTGCACATAGACTCCACATAGCACATCAGGGAAGTCCAAAGCTAAGCACCTGAGAAAAACATGCTTAAAATGTCAATGTAATGTTGGTGAATTCATAGGTTTAATTCAAACATAATCAGAGTGGACCACAAGTTTCAAAACGTATGCGACAGTTATAACAGATACAACTTCACATAAAAAGTATTTACGTTGCACTAAGCTCATGACACTGAAGCTAATGAGGAAGGTAGCATGTACATTGCCATATAAAGTTGTCCTGGTAGGTGTCTGACCAAGACCACCCAAGTTAGGTTCGAGATGAGTTACATCCGTTGGCCTGTACAGTCCGTCGTACCCGACCAGTAAGAATTACTAAACCCGGATGTGGATTATCAGTCCCAATAGATCTATTTATTCACTCGCGCTTATTTAACCAACCAGTCGGTTAAAAGTAATTAACGGTTCATGATAATACGAGCAATAGTGGTCTAAGCTACTTAGGCAACACGTAAACAGGGAAAACCTCACGTAAAATACTTGTGTCAAGTTTTAAAATTAAGCAATGTTTCTCACCACAAAGTTATAAAACATTTAGTCAAAACGAGTAAAAATGTGGGGCTATGAATTCACAGTAGATGGTGAAATAAGGCAGCTGAAAACGGATGATCACACGGTGGCGTACAAATGTACCCTGTCACAACCTAGTAAATAATGATTTGGTTCAAAATTAATACGACACGAAATTTATGATGGTGCATAAGGGTTCTTAAGTGTGGTTGTACATTTGATTTGAGAAAAGTTTTGGTAATAATGGGAATGGGGTTGTTATAGTGGTTTTGACTTGATAAAACGTATTACGAAGATTTATAATACACATATTGTATAATAGAAATAACAGGTGAAAATAAGTAAATGGATAAGTTTCGGCAGTTTACCCGGTAACCCAAAATAATAAGTTAAGATGTCATTAATATAAATATTTTCACATTATTAATTTACGTAACCCGTAATAGAGGTTTTATATTTATAAAAGTTATAAAAATATATTTTTCGTCTTTTAGTCGGGTATTAAAATAATAATATTTATTATTTTGTCTTTTTTGTCGTTATTTAAAAAAAATACTTAATAATTTATATAAAAGTTTGTTGTTTAACATATTTATCATGTTTAAGTATAATAAATATTTATTTATAATAAATTAAAGTAATTTCGTTCTTTTGTCGAGATTTGAGAAAATAAGTTTTCAAAATAATTCCAAGTATAGAAATTTTATAAAATTCGGCATGGCCCGTTCGTACATATTCGTTTTCCAAGGTCATAGGCTTTATCCAAAAACCACTTTTAACAATATTTCATATTTTTCGACTAATGCCAAATCTCTAGTTTTATCTAAACGATATTCAACAATTTATTTTCCACTTTAAGTCGATATATTCAAAAACGTTTAAATAAGATAGGTTACATAAGTACATATATATAGTAGTATTAATAAGCCAAAATATGAGTTTAAAAATAAGCAATAAGCCCTTAATGAAATAAGCCGAAACCCACTTATTGGGCTTTTAGGCCCAATAAGCCTAAACGTAAAGCCCGAAACGAAATAAGTCCAAAACTAAACCAATATGCAAATAAGTGAGCAAATAAGCACTTAGCTTATTAGATAGGCTATAATAAGCCAACCCAATAAGCTATGCCGTGAGCTTAAGGCTCACGGCTTGGGCTTTATGTTGGGCCGAAACCAACCAAGCAAACCAAACAACCTTTGGGCTTATTTGTTTAGCCCGTTAAGCTCAAATCCTTAATATTTAGAGTATAAAATAATCTACGAAAATAAGCTAGAAAAATAAGATGAAACTTGGACAAGCATAAAGTTCAAACCTTTATGGTTTTTCCTTTGGGTCGAACCTTATATATGCCCAAATAAGCAATTCGAGCTTATTAATAAGCAAAAAATAAGCAATAAGCACTTTGGAAAAATATTTCTTTTTGGCAAAATAACCACAACAACACAACTACTCTTTCCCCTTATTTCTTGTTTAAACTTTCGATCCATATGTAAACCCTTAGGAGGGTTTTATAAAACTTAAATCTTTGATTTTTACAAAACAAGTTGTACAACTAGCTTATTGACATTATGAGGATCAAGGAAGTACAAGAAAATTTTAGAAAAGATGAACTTACGAAGATGATGGATTAAGTGGTGATTATAGGCTAACGAACAACCCAAACGTTGTTTAAAATACCCAAATGATTACTAGAATCAAACCCGAAAGATCTTATCTTTAAATGTTCTAGATCAAAATAAAAATATGGAGGATTTAAAAAAGTGTGTGTGTTCGTCAGTTTGGAAGAGAGGAGAGAGGAAAGAGAGCAAAATTTTAAGTGTGTGTTTATTGTGAGAGAAGAATGAATAAGAATGGTTGAATGCATTGTATCTAGACATGTTATACATTTCAAATTTTCAATGTGTGTGTGTGTGTGGGGTCCGACGCAAGGAATGAGGAACCAAAGAGGACCAATTTGATCCATTATTTCTAGGACATGCAAGGTGGTGACAAATTTGAATATCTAGATATTTATGCATACACAAAAAAATATTAGATATACTCACGGTATATGGAATGACTGAAAACGCGCAACAACTCAAACGTAAAATCTGAAAACTTAAATATCTATCCAAAACGTATAAACGTGATGATTGCCAAAAGACTACGTTAAATAGAAAGCCAGAACGAATTCGGTTTCGTTTCTCAGTTTTACGCGGGACAACTTCCCGGTTTTACATCAAATTGACACGTAACTTTTAAAAGTTAAATTAATTCATGTAAAAGTTTAAAATAATGACCTGTGAATTTACGGAGTGTTACAATGTGTTCCTGTGACTTGTTTGACCTGCCGGAGCAGGTTAAGTTAACGATCATTTATTTTATTATTCCAGCGTCCGTCCTTTATACTAACGACCATTGGTAATAAACTAAAAATTTGATTTTCTTTAAAAAAAAATTCTCTTTTCTTATTATTTTAAAAGTTTATACACGTTTTTATACACACATATTTATACACACATTTTTATACATGTTTTATACACATATTTTTATACACACATTTTTATACACACGTTTTTATACAAACGTTTTTATACAGGTTTTAACACACATTTTTATACACACGTTTTTATACACATATTTTTATACACACATTTTTATGCACATTTTAACACACATTTTTATACACACATTTTTATACACGTTTTTATACACATGTTAATATACACACATTTTTACACATTTTTAAATACACGTTTTTATAAACACATTTTTATACACGTTTTTATGCACGTTTTTACACACGTTTTAACAGACATTTTTATACACACGGTTTTACACATATTTTTATACACGTTTTTATACAGACGTTTTTAAACATACATTTTTATACACACAAATTTTATACACCTGTTTTTATATACGCGTTTTTACACATGTTTTTATACACACGTATTTATACACACGTTTTTACACATGTTTTTACACACATTTTTACACACCTTTTTATGCACGTTTTCATACACACGTTTTTACAACACATTATTATACACACTGTTTTAACACACATTTTTATACACACCTTTTATACACATTTTTTATACACACGTTTTTATACACGGTTTTATACACACATTTTTATACACGTTTTTACACACGTTTTAACACACATTTTTATACACGTTTTTATACACACGTTTTAAACACATATTTTTATACACGTTTTTATACACACGTTGTTAACACCCATTTTTATACACACGTTTTATACACACATTTTTATACATGTTTTTATACACACGTTTTTATACACATATTTTTATACATGTTTATAAATATACGTTTTTATACACACATTTTTATACACGTTTTATGCACGTTTTTCATTTTAATAGACATTTTTATACACACGTTTTTATACAGACGTTTTTAAACATACGTTTTTAAACATACATTTTTATACACATTTTTATACGTACATATTTTATACACACGTTTTACACACGGTTTAACACACGTTTTTACACATGTTTTTACACACGTTTTTACACATGTTTTTACACACGTTTTTATACACACGTTTTTACACACGTTTTTATACACACGTTTTTATACACAATGTTTTTATACCCACGTTTTTATACCCACGTTTTTACACATGTTTTTACACACATTTTACACACGTTTTTGCACACATTTTTATGCACGGTTTCATACACGCGTGTTTAACAAACATTTTTATACATACATTTTTATACACATGTTTTATACACACGTTTATATACACGTTTTTATTTACGGTTTTATACACACGTTTTTATACACACATTTTTATACACGTTTTTAAACACAAGTTTTTGTACAAACGTGTGTATAAAAATGTGTGTATAAAAACATGTGTATAATAACATGTATAAAAATGTGTGTATAAAAACGTGTAGAAATTTAAAAATAATAAGGAAAGAGATTTTTTTAAAGAAAATCAAATTTTTAGTTAATTACAAATGGTCGTTAGTATAAAGGACTAACGTTTCAATAATAAAATAAATGGTCGTTAACTTAACCTGCTCGCAGGTTAAGCCGGTCACCTATACACACAAGCGCACAAATTCAAAAGGTGAGTCACATTTGAAAAAAAATAGCAGTCTACATACAATGACAATAAGTATCAAGTATAGTATATTTTCAGACAATTAACCATCTTAATAAGTAAGTGGAAATTATCAGTAGTTTTTAACACAAGGTATGAACAAAGATTAAGCCTAATTTTTGAGCCTCCAATTAACCCAATACTCTCCTCCAAGTTGTGCATACACTTAATTGAATTTTGCCAGGGGATTACGGACCTTTTAGGATAGATATAATGGGTAAAATCCTTAGGTTGTAAGGGAATTTTGCCACCATTTACCACTAAGTTTGGTTGGTTTATATAAGCTCTAGACCTTCAGTTTCAGCCCAAAAACGTTCTCCCAAAGTAATTATCAAGGAAATGACCCGCCTCAAGTTAATGGTCAAGTTAAAAGCTTCATTTAAATGCTACTTTCCGTGTAACAACCTCAAAATTCGCCGGATTTGGCCTATTTGCCTTTTTCGACGAAATCAAGCTATTCTGGCAGAATCTAACTATTCTACCGGAATTTGCACCTTCATGACCAAAATCTTCTGAAACTCCAAATACGACGGATTTTGACCCACTTCGCTGAATCTGGTACCTTCATCCAAAAATAGAAAACTTCAAAGTTGTTGAGCTCTGTCTCCTCTTTTAGTAGCCTACTGAGCCAACCAATTTGGTGCTCGTATAAGTAATTGAAGCTGTTTGAGTAGAGGTATGTCAGAAGATGACTATCTCTTGCATGATCCTTACTTTGTTTCTTTAACATGGCCTTCAATGAACCTGAATTCACAAACTTACTTCATTAAGTACCATTAGTTCATACAAATAGCCAAGATACATGCATAAAAACCAAGATAACGCCTATAAAAACATACTGCATTTGAGCATTATCACAAGGTTTTTTTTATAAAGATTATATATGAGATAAAGTTTGAATTTATACGTATTTACATATACTCTCCAATATAAACACTTTCACAAAGTATGTGTGACGTGCACAATGTTGAGTATGTTTGTTAAAACTGGTTCGAAGCTTATGAGAAGTAGAGCCATATATTTTATTTCATATCGGTTTGATAAATTAATTGTAGCTTGAGCTTATAATTAATAGGTTGTAAAATTACAAGAACAAAAAGCCAAACAAATTAATATACAATACAAAGTTACAAAGGTATTTATGTAATATTATTTTTCAAAAGCTCAAACACTTTTGAGAAGCTACCTTCCCCGGGCTTCTACTTTAAGAGCTTATGAGAGCTTCAAACTTCATAATAAGCCCTAATAAGCACTTCATCCAAGCGAAGCTGTTAGCTTGTATTAACTAACATCATAATTAAGTTTAAACTCTACTAAACTTTGCACTAAATATACGAATAAGTGTCTGGAGTTTGTTTTATGGTGACCGTACTATTTCCTAGTTTGCCTGAGTACATTTACGTGATCCAAGTTCGCCAGCCTATACATGTGCACTAGACATAACTTCATGTTAGATTATTGGAATGTCGTGGGGTTCGTATTTGAGGCTCCTAAAGAGGATTGTGATAACAATGGGTTGAAACCCTACAACTGTTAGGTTTTGATCTAGTGGCTTACAAAGGGTAAAGTGTAACCTAATGCCACTACCCCATCCAGGTCTGAGAGACGAGTTCAATGAATTGAAGCTTTAAAGAGGGATTTCTGAATAGATGTCTTTAACAAAGAGCATGGCACATCTAGACCTTGCGCGTACCTTTCCTTTTTTTTATCCTTACGTACATTGTTTGCTTACTTCACTTGGAAAACCAAAAGTAAAGAATTTGAAATGATCACATTGTTCTTAGGATAGTAGATTTTATGTAAATATATCATTCAAATTTCTTTTTGCCAAAAGAACAAAATAGGGAAAAGGTTGAAAGTAAAAGATTCCATCCTTACCATGAAAAAGGATTGGAATATATTTGTCCCATTACAAATTCATGTTTCACATGAACACGTCATAAAGATAGATAAATTTGGGGTGACACCACTTAACTTCTCCTATTCAACACCAGAATTAGATGTGAAATATGATAAGAAAATCTATCAAAACTTTTGTTTAGTCGCATCATGATCCTTAGTTTAGCTCAGCTAAATACTACTGATTATGATACAAAAGTGGTTAATATATTTACTAATGCACTAGCTAGTGTATAATATATTATTAGTTACAGTAGTACTTAGTAGTAGCAAACTAGCAATCATGTTTTAACTTTGTAACAGTAACCGGGGGTACTTTTCGTCAAAGGAATCACCTTTCCATTACAAATCTTATTTTTACCTTTCTTTTTCAACTTTACAGTAGAGAAAAAGTGAGAGGTCGCGTGAGGGAGAATGGAAGGTCACGTGTAAAGGGTTTGTATATTTTTTCTTCAATTTTCATCATGATTAAAGCTAAAGAAAAAAAGATAGATATAAAATTAATAAGGGTTTTTCTAACTTGTGTTTTAGGGGCACATGTTAAGAAATGTTTACAGCCTGCGTGTCGCCGTCTGAATGGCTAACAGTTATTGAGTGGTTCTCATATCTGACCCTACAATTATTCACTGGCCACTCAGAAAATAACACATAGACATTAATTTTTCTTTAACATGTGCCCCAAAGGCACAATTTAGAAAAATCCAATTAATAATGACTGATTTTGTTTGTTTTTTCTCATGTGGTGGGGATGTGTTTTGGTTAATTTCCTCTGCCTGCTTGCTTTGTTGTGGGCTCAAGTTCATGTGATTGGATTATGACCCACTCGCTTCTATCCTTCTCCGTCTCATCTTAAACCCCACATTTATGTACTACTACCTACGTCTCTCTCTCACATACACATAATTAAACATATATATTAGGGTTGACATCTCAAACCGGGTTCGTGTTATCATGTTAGTGCATTTGCAATACTAAAGTAACCAGTTAATTGTGTCGAAAAGTTAAACTGTGATCTAAACACATTTGTTGAATGGACTAATCATGTCAACCCATTTTGATATCAAATACTTAACTAGATAGAAAAAGGCATTTACATCTATATCCTTACAAAAGTTCAATATTACATCAATATACTTCTCAATTTTTTAATTACGTCATTATCCTTCATAAACTTTTATAATTACATCAATATCCTTCTTACACTTTTGAAATTACATCAATATCCTTCTCAAAATTTTAAATTCTCATATACATCAAAAAATCAACATGTTTTCTCATCAATCGAGGCCAAATATGCATATAAACAAATAAATATATATGAGCAATATTTTTTCATATTTATATCCAATTTTTGTAATTATATCAACACGTTTTTTTGTCGTTCGAGGCCAAAAAATATATATGAATAATATGATCATGATCAGTATAAGAGATAAATAATAGTTTCATAATCTAAAATCAATATAATTATGATTAAATTGATTTTTGGACATATATATCCTTCTTAAAAGTGTGAGAAAAATATTGATGTAAATTTTTTTTTTGATAAGGACGTTGATGTAATTAAAAAATTAAGAAGGATATTTATGTAATATCAACTTTTGAGAATGATATACATGTAAATTTCCCTAAAAAGAAAGATAATACGTTATCAAAATCTTTAAGATAACGAATATTCACATATGTTATAGACTTAATAATATTATGAAACTAATGTCTTAAATACACTTAAATCGACAAACTCTTGGTTGATAGTCCATTAAAATAAAAAAAATCATATACCACAAGATGAACGACTATCTGGTTTATCATCACTTGTTTAAAGTTAATATAGGTAATTACACGGCCTTTATTTTTAATCAAACAAACTCAAAACATCAAGTGTTGTTTTCAAATCATTTATGAAACTTCGAAAAAATGAATAGTTATATATATTTTGCAGTACATTCTTTTTTACATCTATATCTAATGTTAATGGATGGATTGATGATTTGGAAACGCTTTAGCTGAGCCAACCTGAACGGCGATTATATGAATAAGACAACCTAGCAAGAATAAGATGCTAAGAGATGAGATTGCAAAATTGATGATTATGTACGTATTACTGATCATATTAATGCATTTATTAACATTTGTACTATACTATAGAACCATTTATCAACATGGTATTAGCCATATCGACCCATTTAAAAACATAGTCCGTTTTAGTACAAGGCTAACATGTTTGTGTCGGACTCGTGACGTTTCAGGAATTGAATTATAGCTTAGTATATACTAGGCGAGTACCCGCGCATAGCGATGGAAATTCCTAGCGGCAGATAGTTAACGATATGCGATATTGTGGTAAGTGTTTTGTGTGACGTTCAAAATAGAACGTAAAAAGATCAAAATGAAATTGCAAACACTCGTAACATGCGATAAATTCTTAACATGTGTCAAACAACATATAAAAACATTTAGTGTAACTGAAAGGGAAACATTGCACCATAAAATCTAACAACGCACATTACTCATCGCGTAAAAGTAAAAAAGAGACAAGTGCGTGCATGTGTTATATAAGAATGGGTAAAAGCTTAACAATTGATTTTTAACGATAATAAGAAAACACTGACGGTATTGTATAAGCAAAATTTTATCTTTTGTTTTTATTTAGGGAAAAGATGTGGTATTTTTTTTTTGGAAGTAATTGATTGAAATTTCAATGCAAAAGTTGTTTACGGGATTATCATTACTTCATTCCAAATATATATATATATTTATATATATTTTTTATATATATTCTATATACTTTTTTTATACTATATAATATAGTTCACTACGTGTAAAACTTTTTAATGTTCATAAATATTAACTAAAATATCAACGGCAAATTGTTGATGATACTATAACGCAAATATGAATTGTTGATGATAAATTGAATAGCTTCATCAATTTACATTTAATAGTTTATAAACTTTCCAAAGTTAAAGCTACAATTCAATGTGTAATCACTTAATTCGGCTTTTGTAAATATAAACATTCATACGTCATTTATTATCACTGCAAAGAATCTCAAGAACATTTTTAACATTCTGTATTATTCTGCTTTTCATCTTACCTTATTTAGTTTCCAATATCAATATTTCCTAAAATTTCGCCACTACAATGTTTAAAATTCATGATTAGGCGGTTTCTCCTTTCGAGCCAACAGTTCATAGAGGACAACATTGTCATAGACCAATGAACCAATAATAGCCACTCATTTTTTCATCAAAAATAAAAAAAACCACTTTTCTCCTATTTTTAACATTAATTATCTAACACACCGCTCAATCGTTTACACAAAACAAAACATACCATCAGACGAGAACTTAAATTATCTTTCTATAGAGGGGCGACACTATATAATTTCGACGTACTTTTTTTTATGATTTTATGAAGTCATTATACGATTTATGAAATTCAAATATGATTTATGAAAATCATATATTGTTTTATGAATCATAATATGATTCGTTTTCCATTGTACGAATCATATTGATTCGTCATACGAATAATATATGATTTTCGTAATTCGTGACTTAACAAAATTGAAAAATTTGTCGGAATTCACATTCATAATCAATTGTGTTAAAACTTTCTAAAGTTATAACTATTAACTAAAATATCACACGCACAAACTGATAAATTGTTGAAATATAACGCAATATGAATTTGTTGATGAAAAATTCAAAGCTCTCATCAATTTACATTTAATAGTTTTAAAACTTTCCAAAGTTAAGCTACAAATTCAATGTTGATCACTTAATTCGCTTTTTAAACATAAACATTCAAACGCATTTATTATCACTGCAAGAATTCAAGAACATTTTCAACATTCTGTATTATTCAGCATTTCCACCATTACCTTAATTAGTTTCAATTTCAATATTTCCTAAATTACCGCCACTAACAATGTTTAAAATTCAAGATTAGGCGGTTTCTCCTTTTCGATTAGATTCGACGGCGAAAAATGTATTTTCAATGTTGAAAAAAATGTATTTAAGATCTTATGTTTAAAAAACTCATATTTGCAGTCCTTTAAAAAAAACAATTACATCTTATATATAAAAACTACTTTTTGTTATGTTGACAAATAATGTAGGAATTCACTTTTGGTTTTAATAGACGAGTACCCGTGCATAGCACCGGATATTCCTAGCGGCAAACAATTATAAATATGCGATATTGTAGTAAGTGTTTCGTGTAACGTTCAAACATAGTACGTGAAAATATCAAAATGTAATTGCAAAAACATGCGATAATTCAACTCAAATAATAATTCTAATAAAGAGATGTGACAAATAAGGATAGTTGCAACAAATATGTAAAGTTTGAAAGACATTTTCTTGCAAAGATTATTATCAATACTTACTACAATACATATATCTAAACATTACAATTTATTTTACGGTTGTCATTCAAATGGCAAAGACAAACAAGTTAATCCCATTATTATACTTTTTGAAATTGTGTACTAACATTGCTACGTTTACTCTTACATCCAAAAATGAGATGAAACAATACAATCAATACTACACATAAGTTCCAATATATATCCCAAAATTAGATTAGAGCAGTTTCAACTTTTACATTGAAGAAGCAAAGTATGCGATTTCAATCCAATATATATCCCAAAAATAGTTTGGAGTGGTTTCAAAGCACCAATATTACACTTTTTGTATCGTTACAAGCTTAAAGCCATCTAACGTTATACTAAGTTAGATTGTAACAAGGTTATGATCATTTATCTATTTTTCTATGAATATTAATAAGTCAGAAAACAAAGACTTGGTGATGACATGTGAAATAGTTGACACACTTTGTGATTAAGTGATGTATAAACGATGCAATTGTCATTAAGCTGAAAGTTACTTACTTGCATACGACATAGTTAACAGTGGGATGAAGCTGTACAAAAACAAAAAAGATGTAGTGTCAATGCGCAAAGAAAACGATTCAGGAAGTTAACTTCAAGAAGTTAGCTTTTATCAAGTTTACATACAAATTAAGCTAAGAAAACAATTTCTAACCCCAAGAGCATCATCTACATTTTTTTTGGTTCTTCATTTCCTCTATCTCTTTCTTTCTAGTAGGTAGCTGGTTTATGAGATGAAGTATGAAGCTGTGATTGTTTATATAGCCTATGGAAAAGATCAACTCCACATAATGATACAATACTTTCCAAACTTCCATCCGTGTAGTATATGATACAATTCAGCCGAATTTTTAGTAAAGATTAAAATTTCCAGCTGTGTATTTGCATTTGAATGTTCAATACATTCCTTTAATAGTTGCTACATTTATATACATTCCTTGAATAGGACAAAGATAGTTCCGGTCAATATATGAATTTAAATCTTTCTATATATATATTTTCAGTTTTCAATGAATTCAAGGCGTGTGAATTTATGAGTCAATCAATCATTAAATTTTTAAGTTTTAAAGCGTGAGCATTAATGATTAAGAAATTCAGTTTTAAGTTTTTAAGTTTTAAGTATTTGTTGTGAAATGTTTTATAAGAAGTATAGATCAGTACAACATTTTTTATGCATATACGTAAAGTTAACTTATTTAACACTTATAACTGTATGAAATTAATTTGACATTGCGAAAAGAATAAAAAAAATACACACTTACTTATATTATTAGTGTATACAAGAAAAGTAGATAAAAGTTTGCATATGTGAATACACATGATCAATGGTGGCTTAGGGGTAAGACAAGTAAAGCTAGAGCCTTAGGCCTCAATTTTTTAAGGCTCCGGATTTTCTAAAATCTTGTATATATTTAAAGTCAGTCACGTGTTTTTCTGCCTTCATCTTTAAAGATCCGATTATTAAAGGCCCCAATTGACCGATAAATGTTAAATAATCAAAATTGTGGGCCTCTAATGTTTCTCCTTTTTCATTTTTCAACCCTACGTTTTGTAGAAATTTAAGCCCACATCAAATATATAAAAAACTCATTTTTGCAAGAAAAATAAGTAAAAGTTAAATTAAGCCATATGATAACAAGCATTAAACCATTACATTAATAAATCGATGTTTATTTTTCACATCTACAAAAATATTTTTAATCTCTAGCTTTCTCTCATCTACTTATGTATGATTCTTCAATCAAAAAGTTTCTTTTAAAGATGTTTTAGTTTCCGCTAAAGAAATTGGTAAAAAAAACGAATGTAGAAGGAAAAATTGAAAGAAAAAACAAGTTATTTGTAGAAATAGAAAAACATGATGACGATGTTGGCATGAAGCTATAAAAACTAACGAAGAAAGTTTAGAAAATAAATTTGACTAATTTAAATTGTATCAATGCATCTTTAATTTATTGTTTAGCATTGAGAATTTAAAATCCCTAGATGATAAGAAGCTAAAAAAGTAGTTGTACGAACCTTAAAAGTTTTTTAACCCATACAATAAAAATTGTTTGGATATTAACAATATATATTTATTTTTGCAACAGAGTTTTGAGAGTAATTATATATGTGAAAATTGCTATATCGATTGATATACTTAGTCAAATTATAAATTTAAGTTCTTTCAGTAATACATATATGGCGTATGAAATAATGTTAACCATTTCAGTAACAGTTTCTTCATGAGAAATTTCAAAACTAAGGTTAATTTAAAATTATCTACGATCGAAAGTGTCACCAAAAGATTAAATTTAATTGGCTCATTTATTAATTAAAAATGAAATACTATAATATATTGATTTCGAAAGACTAATCAATGATAAAAGAACGTAAAAAAATAAATTTTATATATCGATTTATGAAAAATAACTTTGATAAAAAAAATCTCGTTTAAAAGCTTCATTTTAAGCCTATGAGAAGGTTGAGTCGCCCGGAAATAAGATTTGTTTATTAGCTTATCGCTATATAAGAATTGAGAACGTTTAAAATAAGCAACTTCGATCTAGCTACTTTATCCATTTTAGAACCTAGTTGAACTAATATTTTATTAAGCTTATGCATTAAACCGTGGTAAGAAGATATACACTTTTGATAACCAATTCAAACACCCTATAACTTAGATATAAACAATTTTCTCTGCAATTTAAGTGCGAAAGTTTATAAGGAACGTACATGTTATTTAATATTTGTAATATTCATTATTCTACACATTCATAATTGTATTAAATAATAAAACCAGAAAATGTGTATAATTGAAACTTTTGTTGTAGCATCTAGCACTCACACTCACACTCACACACTAGTATTACAAACTTTATATAGAAGACTTATAGCTCAACCTTACCTGCTCAAGGTGGGGGGTCAATGAGGAAAAAGCAAAGAAAGCTCATTAAAAAGCTAAAAAGTTTATAAAGCTGATTTCACAAAGCAAACTGCTTTTCATCCTCTCATCTTTCAGGTTATTAGTATATTGAAGCAACCAAGTATGCACAAATAGATCAACATCTGTACCGAATAAAAAGCTAGGATTCTTAGATAGATTAAGAACTTCATCTTTAAGACAAACATATTCTGAAAAATCCACTACATAAATCTACCCATATGTTAGACAACCACCACCAACACCACCACCACCACTTCACTTCATCACCCGGTCCCAGTACGGTCCCTTCGTCTTCATCTGATCTCTTCATTTCATCAGATAATGGCCTTGGTCATCCTAACAAAAGAAAAAGGCGTCCTGCGGGTACTCCAGGTCAGTACCCGCATATTAATAAGTGAAATCGATATCGACTTCACTTATTCATTTAACCTGATATCATATTTATATAAATCATTAACCTAGATATGTTTGAATTTTCAGATCCAGATGCCGAGGTCGTATCCTTGTCTCCAAAGACCTTGCTAGAATCGGACCAATACGTGTGCGAGATCTGTAACCAAGGGTTTCAAAGAGACCAAAATCTTCAGATGCACAGAAGGAGACACAAGGTACCATGGAAGTTATTGAAGAGAGATTCACCAGAAATCAAGAAAAGGGTTTTTGTATGCCCTGAACCTAGCTGCTTGCACCATGACCCTTGTCACGCGCTAGGAGACCTAGTTGGGATCAAGAAACACTTTCGTAGGAAACACAGTAACAATAAGCAATGGGTTTGTGATAAGTGCTCAAAGGGTTATGCTGTTCAATCTGATTATAAAGCTCATCTTAAAACTTGCGGTACAAGAGGTCATTCTTGTGACTGTGGTAGAGTTTTTTCCAGGTTATTTTCTGATTTGAGAATATTTGATTATCTACTTCATGTTCCTGATTTGATATTTTGTGTGCATCTTAGTGCTATCTATGCTGATCAGACTCAAAGATGTGACCTTACTTTATGGTCATTTATGTTTTTCTGCTCAGACATAAATTTCAGCAACATTCAGTCAGAAAATGTTGAATTATTCTGTATATTTTATGTATATTTCCTTTTCTGTACACTTTAGTGTATCCAGTGTACGTCTATAGAGTAATCTTACACTGAATTTTTGCAATATATAAATGCTTCTGTGAATTACTTCCTAGGATCTTATAATCACATTTATAATTTTTTAATATAAAATAACAAATTTAGGACTAGTTAGGTGGTTGTTTCTTTAATCTATGATCTTAAAAATCCATATGCCCAATTGATATGTATTTTATTACTTATGATTGTTGTTACCACTACACAAGGAACCTTTTGATATCCTACTATAATATAGTTGTCATTGAAAGTATTATTTTAGTTTATTTGGTCAAACCTAAAGTCATATTCTTATATATTTTGATTTGCATATTTGTGTTTGTAGAGTTGAGAGTTTCATTGAGCATCAAGATGCTTGTACAGTCCGACGAATTCATGCGGATCTACCCATGTTCCAGCCAGTGTGTTCATCTCGTACCGTGTCAAGTACAAGTCCATCTAGTGACAAGAATTTTCATTCCATTTCAACAATGCCAAGATTGCCACCTCCAACACAGAATGTATTTTCACAAACACAAGAAGATATGCAAAACAACTTGGAACTCCAACTCCTGCCCTCACTTTCGCTTTACGAACAAAATATTAACCATCATCAGACTCGATTGAATCTTTCAATTGGAAATGGACAAAAGTTGCAAAAAGAAGAAGAGATGAAGATGGCTATGGCAGATAAGGCATTTGCTGAAGACGCTAGGCAACAAGCAAAAAGGCAAATTGAGATGGCAGAGATCGAGTTTGAGAACGCAAAGAGGATTAGACAACAAGCTCAGGTGGAGCTGGAAAGGGCTAAGGTTCTTCGAGAACAAGCCACTAAGAAGATTGGTTCCACCATGTTAGATATCACTTGTTATTCGTGCAGGCAACGGTTTGAAGCTGCTAGCAATAATGTCGTAGTGCATGCAGCAGACGAGACCTCCATTGCTCCCAGTTACATGTCTTCAGCTGTAACAGAAGGTGAAGGAGATTAGTAATATTTTTAAAAAACAAAAACACTATTTCTGTCATCGAATGTATGTGTGTTTATATGTGTTTTGATTCATGTTTTTTGCATTTTACTTCTGAAAGATAATAAAAAAAATTGAACTTGCTAGCTAGTGTGTATTCCTGTGTACCTTCTTATTACTTTTAGTCTTTTATTTTACGCATTGCCCATTGAAACTCATTGCTTATGGGTGGAAATGGAATCCTTTATAATAAATAGTACTGTAATATAGTATGCAGTTTCATAATTCGATGCTTATTTCACCATTTATGAGTGCATTTGGATTAACATGCAATGAACTGCTTATAAAAATTGTAGGTGTTGAACGAAAATCTAGATCACATATGAATTGTTAACAGTCTATACGGCCCATGGCCTTCTTTGTATTTGTATGTAACTAGGTTAGACCCATTATGCACACTATATATG